>JAWZYT010004306.1:282500-339917 GCA_034508575.1 Petrolisthes manimaculis
GTATTTTATGAAGTACTAAATTAGGACTTTGGCACCTAAATGCGGTTCATCCATACCATTTCTCCCACAAAATGGTTACCACGGCAGCCACTTTATGGTAGAAATGCCTCACACACCTACCATCAATTCATTTCCGTTTCAATATAATAAACTGATAAACACTATAAGCTTTTATCCTCTTCAACATTAACACAACACCAGCACCAACAATTCAACGGTGTCATTTCCTGTTACTGTCCCACTCAATAAATGTTGGTGTCGATGGAGCGAGTCTAACCAGGTGAGCTCTAACCATTATACCCATGTACTGTAGACAATAATTATTTCCCGATTTTCGCCAAATATTTATACTTTATGCTGTATTAAATCGCTATCAAGCTGAACACAAGTTTGGATAGCGAATTTGTAATGCTGTCTGATAAAAAAGATTTGACTAATATACAATTCTACAAACAATCCTTTTCTTATATACATGATATGAGACTACATCAGAATATAACGTAAACAGACAAATAATAATATCCTTTGGAAAGACATTAAATTTTAGGTTTGAGAACGCTTGGCCCGAAACACAAAACACACTTGGAATATAATAATTTTAGGCACTGATAACCCAACAATAAACAACGTTGACCCAAATTAGCACATACCACGCTGCATTAAGTACGAATGACCTCGACTACACGGGATAATTATAACCTCGTACGTCATATAAGCATTACCCCCACTTAGTATCATCACATTAACATCATATTAACATCATATTAACATTACCCCGCTCAATTACCCATCACCCAAGCGTCAATCATGGGAATGACTGTACACTCGTTTGTGGAACTGTATAAACATTGCCCCAGGGAATTAAATAATATAATCATTGTTTTCCTACAGACGAGACACTGAAGTAACAGCAGCTTATGAATGAAAGGAAAGAATAGTAACAGCAGCAGCGTATGACCTGAAAGATTGAATAGCAACAAATAAGAGAAAAGTTACAGCGAAATATAAAACAAATGAATGAAAATTTTGGCTCCCGTACTCACATAATTCTGAAGAGTGATTGTTTGTGATAGGAGGTTTAACGCAACACAAAAGGCGTCACCGCTGTGTCATACCACGTTTCACAAGAGAATCAATATGAAGGAACATATAGTCAGGTGATTGATCGATACGACACCGTCACACCCACTACCACCACTACTACCGCCACTACTACTACTACTACTACTACTACTACTACCACTACCACTACCAACACTACCACCGAAACCACCACCACTACCACCAACACTACTACTACCAACACTACTACAACCACTACCACTACTACCACCACCACTACTACTACACCGAGGGCCATTAATGTGTATGGTGCATGTAAGCGATAAATGAACGGGTAAATATGCTTAACCGTGCGCTACAGTGATGATTACAGGTCCGTCCCGTCAAATATATTAAGTTGCAGAGTATGAAATGGAAAATATATTACCGTATGAGTATTTCTGGGTCATAAATCTGTGTGGGTGACGCACAAAAACAAAATACGATGACTGATGCCCTGTGTGTGTGTGTGTGTGTGTATGTGTATGTGTGTGTGTGTGTGTGTGTGTGAAGGGGAGGAGGGGATGTAAGTGTGGGGTTCGGGGTTGATGTAAGTGTGGGGGTGTGGGGGGGTGTAGTGTTTGGGGGGGGGGGTTAAGTGCGTGTGTGTGTGTGTGTTTGTGTGTGACCGTGCGAGGTTAATTAAAAGTGTGAGGTCGTGTGTTAACCGTGCGTGTGTAAATGTGTGTGGGCGTGAGAGTGTGGATGTAAGTGTGTGTGAGAGTGTGTAGGTGTGAATGAGTGTGTGTAGGTGTGAATGACTGTGTGTATGTGTGTACGAGTGATTGTAAGTATGTGTGAGAATGAGTGTGCGATTGAATATAAGTCAGAGTGTGCGAGTGAGTATGAGTGAGAGTGAGTATGAGTGAGAGTGAGTATGAGTGAGAGTGAGTATGAGTGAGAGTGAGTATGAGTGAGTATGATTGAGAGTGTGCGAGTGAGTATGATTGAGAGTGAGGTGATGCATGTGGAGAGCAACAACGTGTGTTCGAGGGCAGACGTGCGAGGGAATGGGTGTCGGGAGGGGAATTGTGTGAGTGAAGTAAAACGTGTAATGGCTCAATGCCCACGTGTAGGAGTCTGTGTGTGACTGTGTGTGTCCTGTACGTCGTGTTGGTGTGTGGGCGTGTGTACGAGTATGTGTTTGTGCGTGTATACATATGTGTATATACAGTTACATGCAGTGTTTGCCTTGTACGTGTAGACTTTGTGTGGAGACAGATATATGTTGACAAGGACACACAATAATATACACCAATATAATCTGAATGTACAGCCATGCATGGGTGATAGTGGTGGATCAGGGACCAAGGAGTGTTGGAGAGCAACTGAACAGAGTTCGAAAAAGTAAGTTTTCTAAACTTCTCTCAACGTTGAGAATGGTTTGAAAAATTCACTTGTTCGAACTCTGTCTAATTGCTCTTCAACACTCCTTGGACCCTGGTAAAGCACTATCAGTCATGGCTGTACAACTGACGATGACAGTTTCAATACACATGGAAGTGACTAACATAAACAGGAGAGGATTAATTTCTTTTAAGAGTGAATTGGTGTGTTATCATGTAACAGAGTAAACATAATATTATAAAAGTGTGTAAGTTGTAAGTTGGTCAGTTTATGTCTAAAAACGGGTTATTATATGATTTTGTATATGTTCGTCTTATCATGTTTGTAGGCATGCATTCGTGTGCGTCAGAGCTATTGTGTGTCCGTGTATATTTAAGCTTATGTGCGTGTGTGCGTGTGTGTGTGTGTGTGTGCTTGTGCGTGTGTGTCAATGTCTGTATCCTTGATTGTGTCCGTGTGTGTGTCCGTGTGTGTACATTGGTCAGTGTTTATGCAGGTGTGTTTGGAGGACAGGTGTGTGTGTTGTCATCAAGGAATCAACAGGCCGCTGGCAGAGAGAAATAAAAACCAACAAGCCACATGATGTCACACAGAGAGGATGTCGAGGCGAGGCTACAGGATAAATAATATATACACCATTATAATACAACTTACAATTGTATATATACAGTATATATATAAATAAATAAATAAATAAATAAAAAAGTTGACGATTGGTGTTTCGGTGTAATTAATTTGTCATGTCTTGTACTGATAAAATTAAACTGCCTATAATAGGATATATGGTTTTAATTAATACAAATTGCCATTTATTTGAAAAAATATACATAACTATTCCATTATCTAGAATTACATCATATTGTAAAGAATAAATAATAAGGTAATGTGATTTATTAATATAGGGTAGAAAGAAGGAAAGGAAAGAGGAGGATATAAGAAGAAGGAGACGAGAGGAAAGGAGAAGGAAGAGAATGGATGCGATGACTTGTAAAGAGAAAAATGGAGGAAGCGTGAAGAGAGAGAGTGAGAGAGAGAGAGAGAGAGAGAGAAGAATAGCGGAGATAGCGAAAGTAAGAGAGGAGATAAGAGAAGTGTAAGATTAGAAAAATATGGAGAAAAAAATAAAGTTGAGAATCAATGAAAGATATGTAAGATGTGGAAGGGAAGGGAGAAGAAAGAAGAGGAAGAAGGAGAAATAGGAGAAAAGGAAAGAAGGAAAGGAGAAAAAGAAAGAAAGAGAGAGAAACGACGGAAGAGGAGAGACAGAGAAAGAAAGGAAGGAAGGAGAGAACGAAAGAAAGGTAGAAGAAAAGAGAAGAGAAGAGAGTGAAGGAGAGGACGAGATAAGAAGGAAGGAGAGGAAGAAAAAAAAGAGAAAGAACGAAAGAAAGAAAAGAAAGAGAGAAAGAACGAAAGGAAGGAAGGAGAGAAGAAGAGAAAGGAAGGAATGAAGAAAGGAGAGTGAAGGAGAGGACGAGATAAGAAGGAAGGAGAAGAAGAAAAGAAAGAGAGAAAGGACGAAAAGAAGAAAAGAAAGAGAGAAAGGAAGGAGAAGAGAACAGAAATAGATAAAGAAAGAAACGAAAAGAAGAAGAGAAAGGAAGGAATGAAAGGAGAGAAGAGAAAGGAAGGAATGAAAGAGAAAACGAAAGGAAGGAAGGAAGGAAGGAAGGAAGGAGAGAAAGAAACTACGGAAGAACAGAGATAGAAAAAGAAAGAAAGAAAGAAAGGAAGGAAATAAAGAGAGAAAGAACGAAAGAAAGAAAAGAAAGAGAGAAAGACCGAAAGGAAGAAAAGAAAGAGAGAAAGAACGAAAGGAAAAAAAGAAAGAGAGAACGAAAGGAAAGAAGGAAGAAAGAACGAAAGGAAAGAAGGAAGGAATGAAGGAAAGTGAAGTAGAGGACGAGATAAGAAGGAAGGAGAGGAAGAAAAGAAAAAGAGAAAGAACGAAAGAAAGAAAAGAAAAAGAGAAAGAACGAAAGAAAGAAAAGAAAGAGAGAACGAAAGACCGAAAGAAGGAAGGAAGAACGAAAGGAAAGAAGGAAGGAAGAAATAAAGACAGGAAAGGAATGAATGAATGAAGGAGAGTGAAGGAGAGAACGAGATAAGAAGGAAGGAGAGGAAGAAGAGAAGAGAAGAAAAGAAAGAGAGAACGAAAGGAAGAAAGGAAGGAAGGAAGGAATGAGAGTGAAGGAGAGAACGAGATAAGAAAGAAGGAGAGGAAGAAGAGAAGAGAAGAAAAGAAAGAGAGAAGGAGAGGAAGAAGAGAAGAGAAGAAAAGAAAGAGAGAACGAAAGGAAGGGATGAATGAATGAATGAAAGAAAGTGAAAAAGAAAAGAGAAGAAAAGAAAGAAAGGAAGAAAGGAAGGAATTAGAATGAAGGAGAGGACGAGATAAGAAGGAAGGAAAGGAAGAAAAGAAAGAGAGAACGAAAGAAACGAAAGAAACGAAAGGAAGGAAGACAGGAAAAGGAAGAAAGGAATGAATGAGAGTGAAGGAGAGGACGAGATAAGAGCTATTGTGTTACCATTGACCTGACCATCACCAGGCCCACCCAATCTCCACCCAAATGGCTCCCTAAATTTCAATCATCGAGTCTCTCAGTTTATTCTCTTCCTTCCTGAATGCATTGTCTCGCGCTCTCTTATTTTCACGCCAGAATATGCTATCTCTCATCTTATTATTTTCTCGCCAAAATTTGTTTATCTTTTACTTTATTATTTTTCCGCCAGAATGTGTTATATTTTACTTTATTATTTTTTCCGGCCAGAGTTTGCTATATTTTATCTTATTATTTTAACCTCCAATATTTGTTATCTTTTACTTTATATTTTTCCCGCCAATTTTTTATATTTCACTTCATTTATTTTCTCGTCAAAATTTGAAATCTTTTGCCTAATTATTTTCCCGCCAGAATGTTCTTTATCTGTTTATAGTTTCCCGCCAGAATATGTTGCTTTTCTGTTTATATTTTCCTGTCAAATGTTGTTGTTTTTTTACATTAATATTTTCCCGCCAGAATGTTTTTTTGTTTTTTTTTCAGTTTATATCTTCCCGCCATCATATGTTGTGTTTTGCTTTAATATTTTCCCGCCAGAATAAATCGTCTCGGTATATTATTATTTCGCCAAGTTATGTTTTCTGATATTGGCATTTTATCATTACTGAAATAGGTGCCACAAAGGTAGGCTACTTATTTTTTTCTTCTACGGTGTCAGGTTGCCTTGTACCGCAGATAATAATTTTTTTTCTTCAATAATATCAAACTTCAGGAATAGAAACGTATCATTTCATTTCCAAACGAACCATTTCCTCTCCGAACCATGTTAGCGAGGTCAAATAAGTCAGAAAAAAGGTTAAAAGGAAGGTAGGAAGGAAGGAAGGAAGGAAGGAAGGAAGGAAGGAAGGAAGGAAGGAAGGAAAATAGGAAGGAAGGAAGGAAGGAGAGGGAAAGAGGGAAATACAGAAGATGTAAGATGAGGGAGGGAATGGAGAAGGAAAGTAAGGAAGGAAGGAAGGAAGGAAGGAGGGGTATAAAAACGTAGTGCTCATACAAACAACCAAACCTACTAGAAAAATAGTCGACTACTCAAAGGCGAATCATTATTAATTATCGGTCACCAACCAGTCTCAGTAATTATGTTGTATGTAATTGAATATGAGAGCACTCCAGTTGGCCTCAATGACCCACACTTATACAACAACAACAACAGCAACAACAACAGCAACAATTATTAACATTAATAATAAAATACCAATACCAATAACAGTAACAATAAAAGTAAGAATAATAAGAACAAGAACAATAATACTACTACTACTACTACTACTACTATTACTACTACTATTACTACTACTACTACTACTAATAATAATAATAATGATAATAATAATAATAATAATAATAATAATAACATTCATAATATAATAATATATAAAAATAAACTCCACGTTGGTGCCAGACCTTATATAATTATGACTTTTGAAATACGAGACAAGACTTACTCCGGATATAAAAAACTGTGGCTATAATTCATTACTCTCTGGGATATTAATTTACTGCAATGGTTGGGGGGAGGGGAGGGGAGGGAGGGGGAAAGTCAGGGTGGAAGGGAGAGAGGGGGGAGGGGAGAGAGAAATTAGGAAGGGAGGAGGGAGGGGGAAAGTCAGGGGGGAAGGGAGGGGGGAGGAGGGAGGTGGAAGGAAGGGGGAAGGTCAGGGGGGAAGGGAGGGGAGGGAGGGGGTGAAAGGAGGGAAAGGAGGGGGTGAAAGGAGGGGAGGGGAGTGGAGGGGAGGAGAAGGGAGGGGGTTCAGGATGGAAGGGAGGGAAGGGGGAAGGTCAGGGTGGAAGAAGGGAAGGGGTTTCAGAGTAGAAGAGGGGGGGAAGGGGGAGGGGGTTCAGGTAGTTGAGGGGGGGGGGTAGGGGTTCAGGTAATAAGGTCATTTAATTCTCACACAAGTGGAACATGTCACGAAGGACATTTATAAAACGATGATTCATTTTTTTTTTCTGTCTTTTTTTTTTTTATGAATTAACCTGACTCCTAAGACCTTAATTAAGAATGTCTTAATCGTGTCTTTGTCATTTAAGAATCACATTTCTTTAATTAAGGGAAGAACTTTTTTTCGTTCAGTTTTTGTAGGGCTAATGATTTTTCCAAATTCTCCAAGGAAACAATTCATCTTAGCGTTACCAATACGGGTTTTGTTTCGTGATATAGTTTGGAGGATGTACGTCTGATTTCCTCTCCCTCTTCTACGCTGCCCATTCTCTCTCTGTTACGAGTAGTATTAACAGACCGAAAGGCTAACTACTAATTCATTTGAGTTTTCTTCTTATAACAACACAGTCTGTCTGCTTGTGTGTGTGCGTGTGTGTATATGCATGCGTGCCTTGTTTATGTGAGCATGCGTGACTGTTTATGTGTGTGTGTGTTCGTGTGCGTGAGTGAGGGAGTGAGGGAGTGAGTGAGTGCGCTCGTGTGTGTATATGTTTGGGTGCGTTTGTGTGTGTGTGTAATTGAGGTGGAATTTGAAGAAGGAAGACATAAACGGAATATGAAATATGAAAACCTTGGTGGACTTAGTCTGGAGGGAGGTGTCAGGAGCATCAGGTGTGTGGGTGTGTCAAATATTGAGTAGGTGTCTGAATTTATCCTTACATGGTGAATGAAGGTGAATGCTTAAACAGTCACAGAGTTCACTGCTGTTATGAACCAAGGACATGTAGAAGATGCAAGGAAATTATAGGGAAACTGAAAGATTATTTTTTCAAAGAAGTGATGAAAACTTATAATGAATGACACAGCAGATATCAAGACTGAGTTACGTGATAATATAATTCTAAATAATTTGATTGGGAATATCCTCTGATGATATTACAATGTAGGTAATTGCATCCGTGTACAAAATTATTTACTAACGCCATCGTTAATTTACAACAGAGCTCTAGTAAAGGGAACACGATCTTTATATAATGTCTGCAACTGTACATGAACAAGGGAGAAAGAATGGCACGAGTGAGTGGCAACAAAAATCTTAACAAATACATATTGCTGAGAGAACAATGATGGATTGAAGAAACACGAATATAAATACTTCCTGTCAAAAGCAAGCAAGAATATACCATGTAAGAACATTCTCGCTTCGCTGGACGTGGACTGAGTATATGCATGTGTGTGTGTATGTGTATGTGTGTGTGTGTGTGTGTGTGTGTGTGTGTGTATGTGTGTGTGTGTGTGTGTGTGTGTGTGTGTGTGTGTGTGTGTGTGTGTGTGTGTGTGTGTGTGTAACTTCCATGCTTGTTGAGAGAGAGGACAGATGTGGGCAAAATGTGCTGACACTATCGCTAGCCAGAATATTCATGGCAATACGAGATGTCGACCAACGCTTATATCTTATAGGAAGACATTGGTTTATATTAGAGGGATGTATTTATGTGAGTGTGTGTGTGTGTGTATGTGCGGGGGGGAGGGGGAGGGAACCTATAATTGCAGATGAATGTACGTATGTGTGTGTAATTATATGATTGTATGAATTTTGTCCACGAATTATTTTATATATATATATATATATATATATATATATATATATATATATATATATATATATATATATATATATATATATATATATATATATATATATATATATATATATATATATATATATATATATATATAATAAGCATCCTTGCTAACAATCTGTCCTGCAGTTCTTCAAAGTGGAGTAAGTTTACGTTTCCTTCGGTATAATTTTAATGCAGAGACCGAAAAGGTTGGGAGCGTCAGGTGTGTCGAGTGCATATGTGTGGGAAAGGTATTAATAGCACGAGTGGACAAAGAGCTTCATCCGCTTCCAGCCACACTGTGTCGTCAAAAGAAGCTTATACGTACAAAACAGACGAGGCAACAGAAAGGACGAGCATTTTTTAACGAAACATGTCACACCTGATTGCTAATTAGGCGATGTGCAAAAGGAGGAGTGATCGCAGAGAGGAGGTCAATAGTTAAATAATTATGAGAAATGTTTACGGGTGACATGCAGGGAATATCATAGCGACATCATTATCATTTATTTTATTATCCACATTACCAGGAAACATACAACGATCCCAAAATATTATTATAAAGGAATCTGTGACCGTGCATGAGACCTGGTTGGTGGCTTCTGATTCCTCCTGACTATGCCACGAAACAAGAGACTTCCATACAGGTGGTGTTTCGTGGCAATGTTTGAAGGACTCTCAAACCTCCAAAATTCTGACTACATCACGGAGGTCCTAAACGGATATGAAACAGTCTTATGAAGCATGTATACTTTAGAAATGTATCGTAGTTTCATTAAACAGGAGGGAAGCTTGAGTGAGGCAAGATGGAGAGGTTTCACGTAATTATTAATACCCCGTGATGTAGTCAGAAAATTGGAAGATATATAGTCCTTCAAATATTGCCACCAAACACCACCTATATTGAAAGAGCTTGTTTCGTGGCATAGTCAGGAGGAATCAGAAGCCACTAACTCTCATAATTATACGATCACAGGATTCATAAATTAACTATTCCTCGACGGTGATGTATTAGAATTATGGTTATCAATCTGTATGTATAATTATCTATTTTTTTTTTTTTTTTTTTTGTCTGTCTGTGTTCTTACCTATCTTTTTCTTTCTGTCTTAGGTTCTGTATACTTGTCTTTCACTCTTTGTCGGTCTGCAAGTCTCTGTGTCTTGTCTGTGTTTCTGTCTGTCTGTCTGTTTGTTTGTTTTCTGTTTGTCTTTCCGTGTCTGTCTGTTTTCTGTTTGTCTGTTTGTCTTTCCGTGTCTGTCTGTTTCCTGTTTGTCTGTATGTCCGTTTTATGTTTGTCTGTATGTCCGTCTCCCTCCTTCTTTCAATCCCTCCCACTCCAGGCCACTCCTAGGCAGTCCTGGCTAATAATATATAATGCTCCTTTACCACACTCCCACCACCATCCTTACGGTAATTGGTTTTCAGGTTACCCAAGGGACCGCTTGACCTATAGCCATCTCAGGTCAAGTCAGGATCAATCTGCTACAGTCTTTCCTCTTGGGTGGTTTGCAGAATTTTTATTTACGTGTTTCTCTATAGTAATTTACCATTATATTATTACAATTTATATTACCATCAATATTATTTTCAATAATAATCTTTTTTAACCTCTAACAGTATTACTGTCATAATATTAGCATCAATAAAATTGCTATTAAACATTATTATTGCTGTAACTAACACTGTATAATTTGCATAATTTATCATAAATATAATTAATAACCACAAGCATTAATATAATTACCATGATTGTAAAGCATCTTTAATTTCCTTATTGAATATTGTATTAATCGCTTTTATTTATTTACACATATATATATATCACTATCATTATCATCATCATCACACAGCGACTGAACTTAGACTTAGCCGCCGCCAACACTAAAAAAATCACCTACACTTTGATAAAAAAATAAAAAAAAACAATGCCTGTCAATCGGTGAGGAGAAACACGAGGAAAAATCCACAATAATCAAGAGGCTGGCAATGACAGAGACGGAGTGGGAAGGAAGGGAGAGAAGAGTAAAGAAAGGAGAAGACAATCCGTCACACTTGAGAAAACTCCCGCCAAAGTAAAGAAAAATTCTCCTAAACTTTTGGAGACGAACTGTTCTGTCACTCTCAAACACAGTAACGTGAAGGGACGGATACCAAGAAGTCGTAGTTGCTCTCTGGTTCACTTTTTAATTTTTTTGTTATATTATTTCTCGACGCTCGTCTCTCCACTCTCCTTTTCATTTTCTCATGCTGTCTCATTCTCTCATGCTCTGGTACAGTGTCTCTCTCACTCTCTCATTCTCTCATATTATCTCTCTCATGCTTTATCTCTCATGCTGTCTCTCTCTCTCTCTTTTATACTATTTCACTCATGTCTCTCTCACATTCTTTCTCAGTCTCTCTCTTTCATGGTCTGAGGTACTTTTTAATTTTTTCTCATTCATTTTCTCCCTCGTTTTCTTTAACCCTTCAAATGCTAGTGATTTCTTCCTGCGTAGAAATGGATCGTTTCAACTTAGTCTTGATATTAGTTACGAGACGACAATAATCAATATACATGAGACTGAGATGCTTCATAACCTTAACGCCAAAACTATCAAACCTCTTCATCATCATGCGCTATATGACCTCGCTGTTGCGGCGCCTAATATCAATCAATCAATCAATCTTCATCTTCATAGTCTATTAATTGAACTTTAGCCTCTATACTCTCTTACGAATTATCGCTAAACTCACAAATGTCCTTCAATAAATATATAATCAGTAAAAATATGACCCATCTATGCATGACTGGTTACAGCTAAACTCACTCATCTTCACTCAGCTCTCCTTTATTCTCTTGGTTTGGTAAATTAGGAGGCCACTGCTGCTGATTCCTCCAAACTATACCGGGAAACAAACGCCTTCAGGGGTACTATAATAGGGGATCTGTTTCGTGGCATAGTTTGGAGGAATCAGACACCTTCCAATTCACCAACAAGAAACCCTCTCCTTAACACTCAGTTCAGTAATCCATTAAATTCCCTCAGCTAACAACTCCAGCAATGATTACCGCTAAATTCCATCAACTAACTCCCCTCCCCATTCGCGTGCCAGAAATTCCAGGTGTGTGTAGGGGGGGCGGGGGGAAGGGACTGGGGGACGGTACAAGTGGATGGGGTTGGGGGAGGGGATGCAAGGAAACAGGGCTGGGAAGAAAGCGAGGAAGGGGTCAGGGAAGGAAGCTAGAAAGGGGGAGAGGGGTTAGGGGAAGGGGGCGAGAATAGGAAGCAAAGAAGGGGGTGGGGAAGGGGGCGAGAAAGGGGCCAGGGTAAGGAGCGAGAAAGGAGGCAAGGAAGGGGCTGGGGAAGGTGTCATGGAGAAGGGAGCGGGGGAAGGGGCCAAGGTAGGGAGCAAGGAAGGGGGCGAGGAAGTGGCTGGAGAATGGGAAGGGGAAGAGTGAAAAGGAAGGAGTGAAGAAGTTGTAGTACCTCGACTCCCTGGCCTCATACTTCTCCTTCCTTTTACTGTATTTTCTTGCATCGCTATTTGCAGCACTACCGAGCTCCTTTCTGTCTGTCTGTGTGTCTGTCTGTGTCTTTCTGTATCTGTCTGTCTGTCTGTCTACTTCTGTCTGTTTCTCTGTCTCTGTTTGTCTGTTTCTCTGTCGGTCTAGTCTCTGTCTGTCTATGTCTCTCTCTCTATATGTCTGTCTCTGTTTGTCTGTGTCTCTGTTTGTCTGTGTCTGTCTGTCTGTCCGTCGTTAGTTTCTGTATCCATCCATCACCACCTCCTCCTCCTCCATTTTCTCTCTCGATATTTGTCATTAGTTTTTGGTCTGGCTCTGTTTCTCTCCCTTTCTTCATTTCACTTTTTTCTCCTAGTTCTCATCTCGTACATTCCATTTCATTTTTTAAATCTGTGTACTATTTTCTCCACTGTTATACAAGCAGTTCAGTAATCATTTAATTTTGTCTATTCTATTTCGTTTTCTTGTTATCTCATTATCCTATTCTCCCTATTGTTTGCCATTCAGTTTGGCAATTACTTTATACGGCATATACATATAATCTCAAGGTCACCATACTCATAATTCCCATACATGCTCTCCAACGCAAACCTATAAAAGAATAAGAAATATATCCACTGGCAGATGAACTGAAGGAAAACAAATTACAAACACCGGTCTCTATATAAATCTAGTCACAATACCGAGAAACCACTAATTAACGGAACCTCTATTGGGCAAACTGAAGTGTTCCTATTTCCTCCAAACTATGCTAGGAAACAAATAAAGTATGTACACAAGTATAGGGATCTGTGTTTTTGTGTTTTTTCTTTTTTCTTTAATGAATTTATACTGTAGATCTTCAATTCGCCTCTAAGATACAGAAACAAAAGCTCTCATCTAATCTCGCTTAGAGAGAGCTGTTCCACTCTACTGGTAAAAGGCTGACGTTAGCTTATTTAAACATTATATATTGTCACTGGTAGAGTCGTGCTAACCTCGGCAGATAAAAGGGGAGGGTTTATCAACACTCCAATTTTTTACGTGATGTATACGGATATATCTTGAAAGATATTGTTCTTAATGTGAATATCAATTGTCTTACCTTCATAAAACAACTTTTTTTGGAGCTCTTCTCTTGTAAAATCTGCCGTACATGAATTGCTTGATCCCTTACCTGAAAGTAAAAAACAACAACAACACTGTAAGTACAATTGAAGATAAGAACAAATATGATAATGTCAGTAAATTAACTAAAGCCAATAATGGAATATAATGACGACTACATGTCCCGTTAAAAAAAAAAATAATAATAACAATAATAATAATCTTTAGTTTTACACTGTCTCACTATCAATCTCATTCTCACTCACTCTCTCTTTCTCTCTGTCTCACTCTCACTCACTCTCTGTCTCACTCTCATTCTCTCACTCTCTCTCTGGTCCAATCAGTGAGAGGAGTCTACCCTACTATTCACCCAAACATCGGCCGATGCTCAACAAACTGTTCCATTGACTTTAAAATCGTAGTCATTTTTCATGGGCTGTTTTACAGACTAATCCCACTCCCTGCCACAAGTTTTCGACTCACAAAATATTACCGTAATTTCTCCCTCGCTCTCTTTCCTTCGCCTGGAGTTGCCGATTGCATTTCCAAAACCATTTTAGTGTGTTTGCAGGGAGTTGTTATTATTGCCCTCTCTTGCTCACGTATTCCATTAAGGTACCCTGTGATGTAGTCAGAAAATAGGAGGTAAACGAGTCCTTCAAATATTGCCACAAAACACCACTTATATGGAAAGAGCTTGTTTTGTGGCATAGTAAGGAGGAACCTCAAGCCTCAAAATCTCGTACATGATCACAGAGTCCTTAAAGCATATAGGAGATGTAACAAATAGTCAGTACACGAACGGACCAGAGTGGACTGCATGTACTCTATACTGTAAAAAAAAAAAAAAAAAAAAAAAAAAAAAAAAAAAAAAATCGTGTGTGCATCTGGCTACGTATGTGCGCAATGCTATTTCTTTACGGTCACATAATCATTGGTTGTACAACAAGACATGCATTATGATGGGAGGGGATTTGGCATAGCATAGATTTGTCCTTGATCTGAAATTTTGTCGATTATCGGAAAGGTATAACGGATTAATTAATACTTTAGGATGGATAATGTGTTTGATATTTGTGTCGTTAGAAGGAACCGTAGTACTATCCCAACTGCAGCGTAAACACACATTAAGTATAAGCAATTCACTGGGCACACAAGCTTTGCCTGACCCTGGAGTTGTAGAAAGTCCCACCCATCACAATAAACAAGTTGGGGATGGCGACGTGGTAACCTGGTGTGGATTTAGAACAACGACACGGACCGCGTTTATATGTAAATGTCGACCCAAGTAGGTGCATAGAAATCGACGCTTAAGGTGAAAGGCTCAGTTAATGGTGTTTTTTTCTTGCTTGGCCACTGCATCTAGAGGCCAGCCACTGGTTACTGTAAACATGACAAACTGTACTAATAAATAATAACTTCACACCGAATCATGCCTTGAATCTTGAATTAGTAATACGGTGCATTGGTCAGTTTAATTATGTAGTGAGTTCATGCGTCTGCGCGAGCTTGTGTAGTCAATTCGTAGATGCTTAAATATTCATGTATATGAGAGTACGGGTGTACGTGAGTGTAAGTGCACAGTGTCATTTGTATGTGTGTGTACGTGTGTGTGTACGTGTGGGGGGGTAATGCAAGGGGGTACTTAGGCTGGAACATGTTTGTATTTCGTTGTGTGAGTGATGTGTGTGTGCAAGGAATGAAATATGTATGTACACGTGGTATGAAGGATTAGTGTGTAGTATGAGGGATGTGTGTTTGGCGTGTAGAAAAAAAAGAATAACTGTGTGTTAGGTTACATGACTGTGTGTATGTGTGTGTGTGTGTGTATGTGTATGTGTGTGTGTGTGTGTGTGTGTGTGTGTGTGTGTGTGTGTGTGTGTGTGTGTGTGTGTGTGTGTGTGTGTGTGTGTGTGTGTGTGTGTGTGTGTGTGTGTGTGTGTGTGTGTGTGTGTGTGTACGCTGCATATTTAGTCGGGAAATATATAATATTCGGGAGGTGACGTGGATGTTTCATTGAATAACATGAAATAAAGGACAAATAGACCGGTTTAATTAATTAATAGAGAAGTAAACACACAACCATAGAATGTCCTAGACGAACCAAGATGGAGACAGAAGATAGACAGATGGAGAAGAAGAATGTTTCAGTTTCAATAGACAAACCTCCACCAAGGCAAGGCTGACCACAGGATATTCCACCCTCTCAAAATGTTGTGAAAGTTAAGGACCCTGTGATCGTGTATAAAAAATTGGAGGATTCTGATTCCTTCTGATTATGCCACAAAACAAACTCCTTCTATATAGATGGTGTTTCGTGGCATCATTTGAAGGACTCGTTTGCCTCCAATATTCTGACTACATCACATGGGACCTTAAAGGAAATGCCAGCAGTATTTCATCCTCATTTTAAACACCGTAATTTAAGAGAAAAACATCCTGGATTCAGATTTAGATCCAGTTCTCTCTCAACCTCTAATCACTTTTTTTTTTTTTTTTTTTTTTTTATATGATCCGACACTGGACATATGCTTAATCAAGCCCGTTATCGTGGCCCAGGTCAACTGATGCTCACACACACACACACACGTCATGACTTCCGAACTGGTACCCAGCCACAGAGAGAGGGAAGTGAGGGTGATTCCCAAATATTGCAGCTGTTATGGTACCAGTGAGGGTGTTTTACGACGTTCGGTGGCCTTATAGTTAGTGCCTGATACTCAAATCGGAAGAGTAAATATTCTCAAGCCCTCACCTGAGAGGATCGATCCCCCGACCTCTAGGGTATGAGTCCAGAACACTAACCACTCGGCCACAAAACTTATAACACAATCCTGAGTGAAAAAACATACAGTCAGACAAACAAACAAACCGAATCAGTTAACATAACCTTCTTGGTGGAGACAAAAACCGATGAGAAGAGGATACAATGAAAGATAGGTAAATAAGAGAAAGAGAGAAAGGCACACAGAGGAAGGAAGATATACAGAGAGAGGGAGGACAAGAGTAAGTGTGTGTGTCGCTGTGGTCATAAGGGCTTGTTCATTTGTTTGTTGGTGTGTGTTAGTATGACGGGTTTGGTTGCCACTGTATCTTCATTTATGCTCTTCCCAGTGTATGCAAACATGTATGTACCGGCTGGGTAAACCTATGCATTTCAAAACATACATGCGTGTGATTGCATGTATTTTGTATGCGTATGTGTGTGTGTGTGTGTGTGTGTGTGTGTGTGTGTGTGTGTGTGTGTGTGTGTGTGTGTGTGTGTGTGTGTGTGTGTGTGTGTGTGTGTGTGTGTGTGTGTGTGTGTGTGTGTGTGTGTGTGTGTGTGTGTGCACTTCTGTGTGATTGTGTGTTCTGTATGTTTGTGTGTGTTCATATTTGTAGGCATATATCTGTGTGCGTGTGTTAGTTACTGTGGATGAAAATAAAGTCATTCTTGTTATTATCATGATTCCTACATTATGTAATTAGAATACATTTTCAGCTTAAGCAAAGTTTCCCTATGGTAATTAAATATTTACCTGGACAAGTAAAGCAGAATATAATAATAATAATAATAATAATAGCATCCTGGACAAGTAAAGCAGAATATAATAATAATAATAATAGCATCCGCTCACCCGCACCTGTGTGGGCTAAATAATTTAAACATTACTAAAACGTAAAACTTGAGAGGGAAAATGTCAGGGCCAAGACCTTGCATGAGAACCGAGGCATATCAAGCTCAGTGGGAACACGAAATTTGCCGCCGAGGTGAGTTTTTGTGGGCGTAAAAATTTTCCTACTGCTGCCGCCTTTTTTTATATATATATATATACATACCCTCTCTGGTCGACGTTGTTTCCTCGACCGACATTCTCCTTCCTGTCGACGTCTTTAAAATATCTTGATATGTTTCGTGACTTTGTTTATTTTTTTCCCAGCCCAGAAAGGTAGACATTCTGGGTTGGTGTACTGTACATGTGAGATTTCTTGCCTCCCTCTCGTTACTGACAAAAGGTGATCGAGTAAAGCAAGTGGGAGAATTGGTTCCCTTATTAATGTTGAGAATGGCACACCTTTGGTAGGACATTACTCATCATGTTCACATAAAAAATTAATAACGTCAGCATTACAAGGGAAAGGATAACGTTGCCAGGTGATATAATTATATGATTGTGTCAACACGTATTTATTTCCCTCTACTGTCACTTTAAAGGATTCGTGGGCTTCCTTGTCAATACGAAACTCGATTCTACACTTTCTAACTGTGGTAATAGTTGACTGACGAGCTCGGAGGATTTTGGAGCCCTTAATATATAACAACAAAACAGAACAGCATTTATAAGTTGTCGTTTTTTTACGCAGTTTGAAGAAAGCAACTATCTTCAAATTTGTCAACAACATCAAAATTCTCTTTAAACTATTTAGACAAAACGGCAATACTGTGCAGCAAGGGGGATTAAATTAGAGCTTAATTTAAACCCCAGTGTTGTGAGAGGGGAAGGAGTATAAGCAATGAAAGGAAACTCCATCATAGGTGGAAGTCATTAAGGACACACAACTTTCACCCACTTGAATATGAATACCATAGAGTGCTTCAAGGGGCAGTCACTCTCTTTGTCAGACGGAGGGGCTACGTATTTCTCCCAACCCTATACCACAAAACAAACCCACTTCTCCAACACTGAAGTATAATTTATAGTCTGTTCCTTGGCATTGTTTGGAGGAATTAATAGCCTTTCAACCTGGCCATAAAAAGATTACCTCCCTAACGACTCCTTGAGGATCACTCTTTAATGGAGATGAAAGGAAGGAAGAAGGAAAGGAAGGATGAAGGAAAGGAAGGAAGAAGGAAAGGAAGGAAGAAGGAAAGGAAGGAAGAAGGAAAGGAAGGAAGAAGGAAAGGAAGGAAGAAGGAAAGGAAGGAAGAAGAGGAGTAGATGGAGGAACATAGGGAAAGAGGAGATGGAAAGGAAGATGGAGAGAAGGAGCACAATGAAGGGAAGGAAGGGTGAAAGAGAAATTGGATAGAGGACACTAGGAATAACAGGGAATGGAAAAGAAGATGGAAGGAGGGAGCAAGATGGAGGGAGTGAAGGTATGAAGGAAGAATTGAGGAATAGAAGGAGGAAGGAAAGGAGGGAAATAGAGGAAGTAAAGATTAAATTTAATCCAAGGTAAAGAGGCATGGATGGAGAATTGGAGAAACGAAAAGGAGCGAGATAAAAATAAAAATAGAGAGTTAAAATATAGGATAGAAAGGGAGATAAGGAAGACAAAATAAAAGAAGATAGGTCCGAATGGGAACTATAGGAAAAGCAATGAAGAGGGAAGAGAAAAATAAATATCAGAAGGAAGGAAGGAAGGAAGGAAGGAAGAAAGGAAGGAAAGAAGGAAAGGAAGGAAAGGAAGGAAGGAAGGAAGGAAGGAAGGAAGGAAGGAAAGGAAGGAAGGAAGAAAGGAAGGAAGAAAGGAAGAAAGGAAGAAAGGAAGAAAAGAAGGAAGGAAGGAAGTAAAGGAAGGAAGGAAAGGAAGAAAGGAAGGAAAGGAATGAATGAATGAATGAAGGAAGGAAGGAAGGAAGGAAGGAAGGAAGGAAGGAAGGAAAGGAAGGAAGGAAAGAAAGAAAGGAAGGAAGGAAGGAAGAAAGGAAGGAAGAAAGAAAAAAATAAAGAAATAAATAAAAGAAGAAAGGAAGGAAGGATAGTGGACTCCATCAATGACTCTAAACCAATAACCATACATCTTGTTCTACACCATATTCACACTACACGTCTGTCTCGTCTCACTACTCCAGCCGACTCCTCTTTCCCTTTTCCTTTTCTCTTCTCCCTTTAGCTCTCTCGTCTTTTCTTTCTCTCGCTCTCTTTCTCTCACACGCTCTGTTCCTCTTTCTCTAGTTCTCTCGTTCTCACTCTCTCTAGGTGTCTATTTTTCTTTCGTTCCCTCTCTCTCTCTCTCTCTGTCTAGCTCTCTCACTTTCTTTCAGCCAAGCTCTTTCTCCCTTTAGTGTTTTAGCCCTCTACCTCTCCAGTCCTCTAGCCCTTCTTAGCCCCCTTCTCACCCCCCCCCCTCTCTCTCTCTCTTTCTCTCTCTCTCTCTCTCTCTATCTCTCTATCTGTCCTATCGCTACTTTCCCAGGTATTGCTGTCAAATACATGCAAAATGTGTGCCTTCTTTTCGCGTGTGGCCTCCCCCGAGAAGAAAAAGCAATTCTCATTCTTTCTTTTATTGTTTTCCCTTAGAGCAAACTACCCCTTTCGGTCGTTTCGTACGCACACACACACACACACACACACACACACACATACACACACACACACACACACACACACACACACACACACACACACACACACACACACACACACACACACACACACACACACACACACACACACACACACACACACACACACACACACACACACTCAGAGATGCCTATAATGGAGTCCTGCGCAGTATATTTTTTACGAAATGACTATGTATGTATTCATAAAATATGTGCACTTTTAAAGTTGTGCTATTCTTGTGACCCCAAGCATGAAGAGCAAGCAGAGGAGCAAAAATAAATCATATGGATAAAAACAGCTCTATATATACCGTACATACGAGTGTCTTTAATAATTTGCTCTATTTACTCTGGATTCCCCAACTTGAAGGCAATTACAGGTACTGAACAAAGAACACGAGAATGAATGAGACGGGAATCAAGAGGAGATCCATCAACGTCGACTCATAGGGATCCACCGGGGGAGAAAACCACAAGTCAGATCAAAGAGATTAAGCAAACAACCGACGAGGAAGGAAAACTCTCACGAAAATCTTCACATCCTTTTCATACATGGCCAGATGCTCAGTAAAAGATTGACCGAATATATACTCAGCTTGATTATCCAAACAATATTTAGAATACCATCAACATCAGTAAACAACAACATCATCAACATCAGTAAACAACAACATCATCAACATCAGTAAACAACAACATCAACATCAGTAAACAACAACATCATCAACATCAGTAAACAACAACATCAACATCAGTAAACAACAACATCATCAACATCAGTAAACAACAACATCAACATCAGTAAACAACAACATCAACATCAGTAAACAGCAACATCACCATTAAATAACATCAATAAACAATATAACCATTTGACAACATCACAAGTCAACAACATTACGAGTAAACAACATCACGAGTAAACAACGTCATTAACAACACTACCATGAAACAATATCAACAGTAAACATCACCACCAGTAGAGAACAACATCACTAATAAACACCATCATAAGTAAACAACAACAACAACAACCAGTAAACAAGCTCATCATTAAAAAACAACAACAATAACAACAACACAGACGTCCTTCTTTTATAGTGAGACATGAAATACCTCGTCCAATAAACTCAGTGAATTGTAATATCGACTATAATAAGACATGAACAAAGTCTGCGCGATAAAAGCGACCCGTCCAGCAAGACAAAGGTGGAAAACATGCAGAGGGACACAGATAAAGATTCAAAGCACGAGATGTGGTTTTAAAAGTACATAGAAATCGATACGGGGCTATTTATAGGAAGGAAAATATGAGAGGTGGAGGTGGGTAGGAGGAGGGATGAAAAGATGTAAAACGGGGGGGAGGAGGTGGAGGGGGATTGGGAGAGGGAGGGAGAGGGGAGGAAGAGGGGGAGGGGGAGGGAAGGAAGAGGGGAAGGGGGAGGAAGAGGGGAGGGGGATGGGAAGTGGGGGATGCGAAAAACGAAAAGTATACAGTGGAGGAGATGGGGGTGAATGTGGGAGGAGAGCACGAACAGAGAACAGAGAAGGGAGAGAAGAGAGTGCGACGGGAATAATAATAATAGTACAGGTATACGAACTGTACAAGGAGCTAGGGAAGGGATGAGTATGAGAGAATGAATAAGGTGAGAGGAATGGAACTGGGAAGAGAGAAGGGAATATTAGAGTATGGGTTTATAGAGTATGAGTTTCGAATTGAGTTGAGTACAGTATTATTTACATGGGACTAGTACGTACTGAGGTCGAGGGAAGTCCATGCACCTCTCAAACAAACATTGCTAGGGTTGTAGAAAAGTGTATTGGTTTCATTGACTGGAATGCATAATTTATCCTCCAGCACACAACCCCCGTCTGGACTAGAACTCAAACCAGCACATCTTTTGTCAATGGTCAAGTGTCTACGTTATTACCAATGAGGAAAACGGATGTATGAGGAGGATGTGAAGTAGAAGGACAAGAGAGGAAGATGGGAAGAGGGAGGGGAAGGAAAACAAAAGAAATAATGAAGTGAAGTTGAGGATAAAAAAATAGCAGACACACCGACAACACAGACAGACAGACAATCAGATCAATGGAAGGAAGACGACAGCAAGAGACGAAGAGGAGCAGCGAGCCCAGGGAAATGGAACGAGGATGCATAGAGTAAGTCATTTGAGTCAGGCAACCCAAACAAACCTCGCAGGTGTATAGAAGACAGTGAGTGATCCATTGATGACTTTCCTCTCTATGACGTGTGATGTATAGTAGCTTTGCATCTCACATCATTCACTCCAACTTGATACAGAGAAAGAGGCATTTTTGTCTATTATTTTTCATACATTGTTTTTTTTTTATAAGAGCATTATTTCTATTTATTTTTCTCTATCGTTTTACATACATTGTTTTTTTTTTGTATGAACACTATTTTTATATATTTTATTTCACTTGTTCGGGACGCTATAAAATGGACCAAGCTAGAGAAAAATAAAATAATATAAAAAAACACTGTGCAACAACATTTCACAGGTTTACTTTTAAAAATACGCTTGTGAGAGTAAAGGGTCTTGGTGGAGGTAGAATCTGTCGTAGTGCCATAATGGGAAGTGCCAGGGTGGGAGGCGGGCACTGTTACTTTACACGACACGACACACACGCTACGGCACCACCACTATAAGAGGCTTGATGGTCGTTAGTTCTGTAGTTTATTATATGTATTATTTAGTTGGGATTCCGAGCCACCTAGGCATTTACTACTTTTAAATTAAGGGGGTGTGGGAATAGGGGGACAGGCTTGGGGGTGTTAGGGGAGTGCGGGAGTAGGGAGACAGGCTTGAGGGGGTTAGGGGGGGTGCGGGAGTAGGGGACAGGCTTTCTACCCATCCCCACCCCACCCCCAAGCCTGTCCCCCTACTCCCACACACCCCAGCCCCCCCCCCCCCAAGCCTGCCCCCTTACTCCCACTCCCCCTTAAACAAACAAACGAACGAACCACCACCACCACGGGTCATCAACTAACATTCCCTTGATAATCGACGTATACAAACATACAAGTTGTTAAAAAAATTATCTACTGGAATAAACCCAATTGACTTTTACACGTGTAGGTACAGTCTAGGGACAGTCTAGGTACAGTCGGCAGCATAAGTTCGCTTCATTTCCACCTACGTATATATGTATTAGCTATAGTGATGTTGAAATACAATTTTAATGGAGATATGATAGATATAGTTCTCATGTGGTAAATTACGTAGTGTTGTTGGAATAAAAACTGGTTTAAAATGCAACTATCTGGTCATATTAGCACTAGTAATTAAGTACATGAGATGGACGCGAATTTATGCTGTCGGCTGTATTTACTCACTCGCCTGGTCATGCATCTGCCAGCGACAAAACTAAATATTTAAAATAAATATATATAAAATAGATATATACATGAAAGCGCTGGTACCGACTGTGTGCGTGTGTGTGACAGCATTATATATATATACCTAAAAGAAAAATCGGAGCGGATATAAGGAAACAATAGAAGAACGAAAGAAGAAAGATGAGGAGACACAAGGGAGAGGGGTCGGTGAAGGGAAGAAAGGGAAAAAATTAGAAGCCACGAAGAAGGGGACAAAGAAAGAAGGAGACAATACAATTACAGAGACAGAGAGAAACAGAGACAGAGAGAAACAGAGACAGAGAGAAACAGAGACAGAGAGAAACAGAGACACAGAGAATCTGAGACACAGAGAAACTGAGACACAGAGAAACTGAGACACAGAGAGACACAGAGAGAGACAGAGAGAAACAAAGAGACAGAAACAGAGACAGAGAGCAACTGAGACAGATAAAAACAGAGAAACAGACACAGAGAAACAGAGACAGAGAGCAACAGAGACACAGAGACAAAGATTCAATGACCCATATAGACTGAGAGACAGAGATGCAGATAGACAGAGAGACAAAGGTAGAGACAGACAGCCAGGCAGTTGAGACGGTGCTGTGAGAGAGACAGACAGACAGACAGACAGACAGACAGACAGGCAGTTGAGGTGGTGTTGTGAGAATGCCAGACCAATCGGGAGAGTGAAACAACACCGTGCGAAGAAAGAATGTTGTTGAGTGAGGAAACAGAATGATGGGAAGATAAAGCTGCACACAAAACACACTGTATTGTCTTGTCTCTCTGGTCATCAAGATACTAATGGCAGTAATGTGGAATGAAGGATGGAGGTAATAAAAAACAATAATAATAAAAAAGAAATATATTAATAATAGTAATAAAGAAATAATAATAGTAATAAGGAAATAACAATAATAATAATAATAACAATGATTATAATATAATAATAATAATAATAACAATGATTATAATAATAATAATAATAATAACAATGATTATAATAATAATAATAATAATAATAATAAGAAGAAGAACGATAATAATAATAATAGCAATAATAACAACAATAACAATAACAACAATAATAATAATAGAACAAATGAACTGATAAAGTGGAATTAAAAAAAGAAGTAAGAAAGACAAAAAAATATATATATATATAAATAAGAAAATTAGATCAAATAGACTGATTAATAAAGTCAGGAATAAAGAAAAAATAGAGGTCATCAAGATGCTAATGACAATAAAGTGGAATGAAGAACAGAGGTGAAAGTAAAACAAAAACAAAAATAAATAAACAAATCAAATGAACCGATATATCAAATCTTGGACAAATAGAAAATGTTGCCTGTAATGAGAGAGAATCGTAATGGGCTTCAGCAAGTGAACAATATACTTATTTATGTTGTCCATTTCTTTTAACATTTACGTCTGACATTATTATTTCTCGTTTGCTGCTACCAAGTCAAAGGAACATACATGAGTTACATCAAGTTCACTTTTCATCTCAAATTTTATAATTATACTCGTAATCATTAATACAATATTTTATGCTTGATCGATACCCATTCTGCCACGTTCTTAATTAAGGTATTAATAATTTATACTGTTGGTAAAATTGTAGCAACTGATTCGTCCAAACTATTCCATTCTAGGAAACAGACTATGCCTCTCAGATAATAAGACGGAGATATACACACACACACAGACTCAACCCTGCATGGCCTTGTTTTGAAGAGCACACAGGGATAGATATCACAGGGAGTACAGTCACTATATTATATCCAGGTCTACTTCGAATAACCTAACCTGATGGACTAAATAGGGGAGATTCTTTTGTTGGTGACGTAAAAGGTCTCTGATTCCCTCAAACTATATATGCCCCAAAATATATCCCCCATTTGTACCAGTAAGGGCGTCTGTTTTCTGGCATATAGTAAGGAGGAATTAGTAGCGAACAGCCACCTCACCAACAAAATAATCCCCCGTACCTATGAGACAGGATACGCGTTGTATTTGGGTCACTGGTAAAGGTCAGATGATGTGAAACTTTAACAAGACCAGTGATATTTTCATTGGCTCGTGTATGTAACATATCAAGTGTGTCGATATACAGTACACAGTCCGTCCATAAATTTACTGAGTAACTTTACATGACAGAGGGATTTATTGATTGATTGATTGATTGATTGATTGATTGATATTAGACGACGAATCAGCAAGGTCATGTATCGCCAGAAGAAGGTGATAGAGGTGAGACAGCAAGCAGCATGGAAATAGAAAGAAAAGAGGGACATTTGATGAACTGAATAGGAGTGACTGGGGAGGAAGGGGCGCCCAAACCCTTAAAGTATTGCCCATATCACTTCAAACAACACCACTCTACGGGGCTTTACAGGATTAAGGGGGTGCGGGAATAGAGGGACAGGCTTAGGGGGCTTTAGGGGTATGTGGGTCTTTTAGAGTGTGTGAGAGTAAGGGGACAGGCTTGGAGGTGGGGTTAGACGGTTGCGGGAATAGGGGACAGGCTTGGGGGGAGGGGTTAGGCGGTTGCGTATATAGGGAACAGGCTTTCTACCCCCCCCCAAGCTTGTCCCCCTATTCCCGCACCCCCACCCCCCCCCACCCCAGTCCCCCTACTCCCACACACCCCTAATTAATACATAAATGAGATCATCAGGGATAATTTATGTGTAGCCTGTATCATCGTGACATGGTAAACATTAATGACAACATGCAAGAATCAAACACCGTAATATATGCAGATAACCTAATTATCCTTTTAAGCGGATCCCATAAACTTAATCATTGTCCGGCAAGTCTCATTGATAATTAAATGCAGACGTACATCAAATATGTTGGTTGTTTTATATGTTGGGTAATAATGGTTTTGCATATCAGATGACGGTAATGAGGGTATAATTTTAATTTGATATACTGTGTTCTTGCTTCCACTTGACAAACTTTAAGGGGGTGCGGAAATAGGGGGACAGGCTTCTGGGGTTTAGGGTTTTTTGGGGTGTGTAGGTGTAGGAGGACAGGCTTGGAGGGGTTAGGGGGGTGCGGGAATATGGGACAGGCTTTCTACCCTCCCTAAGCCTGTCTATCTATTCTCGCACCCCCCAACCCCCCCCCCCCCCTTCCAAGCCTGTCCCCTACTCCCGCACCCCCATAACACCACTCATTATGGGAAATTTAAGGAGAAATGATTCCTTGTTAGTAAATTGGAAGGCTACCGATTTCTCCTAAATATGGCAGAAAATTGGCAGAAATAGGGAGTCTGTTTCGTGGCCCAGTGTGCAGGAATCAGAGACCTACAAAATCACCAACTTATTTAGCACTATTACCAGCTAACAAGATTATTATACGTATATTTGTAGTTAGTTCAATACAGTATTATATAAGAAAAAAATGATGATGTTTAATATAAATTCTAACTTTGTCTCGATTTTTATTTTTTCTATAAAGGTCCCTTTTTTTACTAACTAGTATTTATTCTTATGTTTTTTTAGGATATACAACATTATATAAAAAAAGGTTTATTTTTACGTAGGTACTGGCAATAGGGGTTCAGATCCCAAAATAGGGGTGACGTCTTTACTTATAAGGGATCTGTATCGTGACACAGTTTGGAGGCTTGGTTAAAAATACGAGATCAGTGAGTATGTAACCTATACGTAGTGACCACGATTACATACACACACTGTTTACATCAAGTAGTCAACGTGAAGTAAATGACAAGGGAAGTTAGTCAGTCAGTGTGTGTGTGTGTGTGTGTGTGTGTGTGTGTGTGTGTGTGTGTGTGTGAGAGAGAGAGAGAGAGAGAGGAGGGGAGGATACCACTCTCTCACTATTATAATATTCGTATTGATTTGAGGTGTTTGTCCAATATATATGAGAAAGAAGGGGTGGGGGTGGAGGGAGGAGTGTCTTGAGAGTAAAATGAGAGAGAGAGGTAGAGAGAGATAGAGTTAGAGACAGAGACAGAGAAAGAGAGAGAGAGAGAGAGAGAGAGAAAAAAAAAATAGTTCAGGCAGTGTAGTTAAGAGTGTTTTCCATTAGTAGAAAGGTCAGGCGAAAAATAAAGCTCGATTCAGAGAAATGGAGAAGGATACAGAGAAACGGAACCAAGTAAGAAAACCAAGAATGAGAAAATGTGTAATGAAAAATAATATAAAGAGAAAGGGGCAGGCAAGAATTGTGCAACTACCAACTAATCGGTAAGAATTAAGGGAGAGAGAAAGGAAGGGATGAGAGAGAGAGTAAAGATAAGAGAGGAGTTCAAGAAGAGATGAAAACAATGAGAGAGAGACAGACAGACAGAGAGATAGAGAGAGGCAGAGAGACAGAGAGACAGAGACAGAGAGAAAGAGACAGAGAGACAGAGAGAAAGACAGAGAGACGGAGAGAGAGGCAGAGAGAGAGAGGCAGAGAGAGAGAGGCAGAGAGAGAGAGACAGACAGAGAGACAGAGAGACAGAGAGAGAGAGACAGAGAGCAGAAGACAAGGTAGAGAAGAGAAGGGTGAGAAACAGGGAAGACAGGGTGGATGGGGAGAGAAATAAAAAGATGGGTAGTCGCCTGGGAGGAAGGGAGGAAGGAAGGAAGGAAGGAAGAAAGGGTGAGGAAGGAGGGAAGGAAGGGTGAGGAAGGAGGGAAAAGCTCCATGGAAGGAAGGTAATGAAAGGAAGAATAGAAAGCAGGTACACAACGAGAGTGAAGTGAATAGAGAAGGTGAAAGGCGAGGTAAGGTGGAACTACAGTAGTGTTTTTGTAAGGAAATGTGACGCGAAAACAGTAGGTGTTATATAGTTGGAATTAAAAAAAATAAAAATGGAAATAGGAAGAAGGATGAGAAAGCTATGTTGTAGAAAGAGTATGAAAAAAAGAAATGAAGTGAAAATTAATAAAAATAAAAATAAAAATAATAATAATATTACTAATACTACTACTACTACTACTACTACTACTACTACTACTAATAATAATAATAATAATAATAATAATAATAATAATGAGAGAGAGAGAGAGGAGCCGGAACAGGAACGGTCATTCAAGTGCAGAGAGAGAGAGAGAGAGAGAGAGAGAGAGAGAGAGAGAGAGAGAGAGAGAGAGAGAGAGAGAGAGAGAGAGAGAGAGAGAGAGAGAGAGAGAGAGAGAGAGAGCAGGGCCAGACGGAACCAGGTGCTTGAATAATATATCCAAGTATAGTGGTGGTGCAGTTGTGGAGGCCACGGGTGGATGGTGCTTCACTTTCCTCTCCTTCCCTGCATCCTGCTTACTTCAGGCATCCTGTTGGCTTCACTTCCCATTCTGGCCTCCCTTTCCTTCCCTCCACGTCCCCTCCTTTAACTGCTTGCTTCTCTTCCTCTCCCAGCCTGCCTTTCCCTCCTCTCCTTACATTCTTCCTTTTCCCAGCCTACCCTCTCTCTCTCTCTCTCTTTCTACATCCAGCCTACTCTCCTTTCTCTCCCAGCCTACCCTCTTTCTCCCTCTCTCTTTCTACATCCAGCCTACTCTCCTTTCTCTCTCAGCCTGCCCTCTCTTACTCTACATCCTGCCTGCTTTCGTTCCCTACATTAAGCTCACTTCACTTTCCTTCCTCTCCCTGCCTACTACACCTTCCCTGCATTCTAGTTACTTCCCTTCCCTCTCCTTGCCAACCTATCCTTCCCTACACCCTTTTTTACTTCCCATTTTCGCTTTCCTCTCTACTTTGTATTCTTTCTCCCCATTTTCGCTTTTTAGTCTTGTTCCTCTTTTAAACATATAAATGTCATAGCATTATTATCTTACTTCTCGTCTTCCTTCTAACTATCCTGTCCATATTTTATCCCCATTATGCATTTTATCTTTATTATTATTATTATTTTTATTATTATTTCTTCCTTTAGCCTGACCACCTCTGTTCATTCCCTATACACTATAAAGCTCCCCTGCATTTTCCTTATTTTTTAAACTTTCTTGCCTCGCCTCGCCTATCGCCTTACTTTCATCCCTTACATCCCCCCTCTCCTTCGCTCCTTCCCTCCCTCTCACTTCCCCGAGTCTCCCCCTTTATTATTCTCTTATTACCTTCCTTCTGGCTAGCCCCCATCACCCCCACCCTCACCCCCACCACCAACAACTTCATGAACGACCAGCCTTCTTCTCCCTCTTATTTCTCAGTCCTTTTCAACTTTTTTCGCTTTTTTAGTTTTCACCCTTCCTCTCTCTTTCTCTATCTTACTCTCTCTCTCTCTCTCTCTCTCTCTCTCTCTCTCTCTCTCTCTCTCTCTCTCTCTTTCTCTCAAAGCTTTTTTCTTTTATCCACCAGCTTTCTTCTTTCATTTCTTTTTTCTTCCTTCCATTCGTTCAATCCATCTTTAATTGCTTACAACCTTCCATTCTTCCTCCCGTATTTCCTTTCAATCGCTTATACGCTTTTCATAATATTCATCATCTTTTACTACGTAGGTGTCACACACAATGTTACTTATAAATGTCACTATTTTTCCATATACATTTCATTGCATTCATTTCCACTTTTCTTTACCTCTGTTCCTATACCTTGGTCGTCGTCCTCTCCATGTTCGTTCCCTACTCTCTAATGACCATGAACTTCTTGTCTCTATAGCTATAGTCTGTTCAAAATTTGTGTTCCACTATAGCCTCTATCTATCTAGCTATTTCTATCTGTCTATCTATCGCTATTTCTATCTAGCTTTTTCTATCTATCTAACTATCTCTATTTATATATATATCTATCTAACTATCGCTCTATCTATCTATCTATCTATTTCTATCTATCTAAGCATAAGAGGCCAAAAAGAACAACAGTTTTGAACAGGGTATAGCTCCCACCTTCCCCCTGCCCTCCAGCTTCTATATCTCACTATTAGTCATTAGTTTAACATTATTTTCTATACCTTAAACCTCTCCTTACATCTCGTGTCGTATTCTTCTCCTTGTCGGTATCATTTAAGACCATCCTCTTCTCCCACCATCTCTTGTTTAATTAAATCTTTCACGACCATCCCCTTCCTTTTCTTCCAACCTCAGACGTACAGTTGCCCACACATAAATCTGGTACGCCTCGCTACTTGTGAAATACCTACTACAGGAAAGAAAGTGAGCAAAAGTCATAGTTTGTTGACAAGCAGACAGTAATAATATTTTACTGTCTGTCTGTCAATAAACTATATCTTTTTTTCACTTTCCTTTCTTTTGTAGCCACCACACAAGTAACGAACCATACCAGCTTCATGTGTGGTCAACTGTACGTACACTACCTTCACTCGACTCTTCACCCTTAACTACTCTCCGTACTACGACTGACAACCTGTCCGTCTCTACCACTATCCAATGTCTGTTACTCCCACGTCTCTTTTTTTTTTACAGGAATCCCCTACTCCCATTTTTGTCTCCTCCACACCTCTCCTCTTGCGTCTCCTTCTCCTCCTCCTCCTCCTCCTCCTCCTCCTTCCCCTCCCTTTCCTTCTCCTCCTCCTCCTCCTCCTTCTCCTTCTTCTTCTCCTCCACCTTCTCCTTCTCCTCCTCCTCCTTCTCTCTATACCTGACTCTTTCATCGCTTGCCTGCCTGCTTGCCTGCCTGCTCACTCCCCCTCTGGGCTGCCATTCACTCTCCCGTGTCCTTTTACCACTCCCACCATCTTGTCTCCTTCACTTCTCCTGGCGTCAATCTTCCTCACTTTCTTACCCCTCTTCCCCGTCTGGATCTTCTATATTATTCTTGCTCTCTGTCCATCCATTTGTATATTTATGTATCTAAGATCTCATATTTATCTGTCCACATAATGTATTTCTCTATCTATTCATCTATGTATCGATCTATGTATGCGTTAATTCATATGTAAATTTAGCCAGATGCTTTTCAAGGTATTGTTACATTTTTACCACATTTAAAGAAGCCAAAAAGTCTTACCAAGGCAAGTTAATAAGTATTTCCTCGTAACAATTTTTTCCCTCTAATTAAACAAGAGAACATTCAAGTCCTGGTACTTCACGGGAGTGTTAATATAGCCTCCTACTGTCTTCTATTGTTCTATTGTTACGAACTCTCCACTTCATTAGAATGTTGTGATTAGGTACGGCTGTTTTTCTATTAATAAAAATGAAAAATGAGTATTTCTTTTGCTCTTTTTCTTTTCTAATTCCAACTCATTACACTTTGACACTCATTACACTACAACACTCATTACACTGCAACACCTTGAAACAGAGATTAATTAATATTTTTACTCTAAATGGTTAACACATCCTTATAACCTTAACGTGTCAAGTATCTCAAGGTAAGGAAGGTACCGGTGTCTTGTGTTAGCCTTCATTTTTTTGTTTTCTTTTCTCAGTATGTGTGTCTGTCTGTACTCACACGCTCCAATATCTACCATTCTTGACTCCCTCTTTTAACCTTTTTACTTAATCTCTCACTCTCACCCCTTTACTCTCTATTCAATATAAACCTCTTTCATATCTCCCCTTCTCTCCGTTTTTCCACTATCTCCTCTCCGCTAAGTCCCTATCCAATTCCCAATCCATTTCCAAACAATTAATCAAGATGCTCTCCTCGGAGGTGTAAGGGTTGGGAACACGGCCAGCCACTCACTCACTCCACGCTTTATTCCACGAGTCGGTTTCATTATAATGTTTGGAAGAAGAATAACACTCAGGTTCGGGCCACGTGTTGTCAGGATAGAATTTCTGATCGTATTTGTCAGGATAGAATTTCTGATTATATTGTCAGGATAAAATTTCTTATTATATTGTCAGGATAAAATTTCTTATTATGTTATCAGGATAGAATTTCTGATTGTATTTGTCAGGTTAGAATTTCTGAACGTGTTGTCAGGATAGAATTTCTGATCCATCATTCAAAGGTAATATTAAATATGAATATGATGACGTGGGGTAAACTAAATTTATGTTGTGTTTTTTAGTGAGACACTTCTTCGGAACTACATATTTAATTCAGTTGCAAGATATATTAGGCTAATGGTGTTCAATAGTGGTTCGATGTTCGAGTTGTTTTGTTGCTTACATGAGAAAAGTAAAAATCCTCCAGCCCTTCATAATATTATTCCTTCTGATCCTGCACACTCATTCTCCCTCTCTGAACCGGTTGCCAGACGTTGCCAGAAGTATACTGACTGGCGTAAATTATTGGTTATCTCCCTCCCTGGCCCACAGATGTCTCAGAGGTGCATCAGCTTTAATGATTGTTGGCAATATTAAATGTATAAAGGCGTAAGTTTGGCTGAGATTGCTGGGACTCCCAAACCGTGTCAGGAAATACCCCAGGAAGCCATTGTTAATCCATCCTGGCCTCAGGGACTCGACGGGGGCTCACACTTAAAGGGGGACATTTTGTGTTGGTAAGTCTGGAGCAACTGAATCCTCTAAACTATTTCAAGCAACAGAACACCATTATTTTTGTTCGTCTGGTCCCGTTTCCTGGCATATTTTGGAGGAATCAAGGCACTCCAATGTACTAAAAACGAATTACCACCTTAAAGGGAGTTTGTGAAGGAACGAAAACAACTTTTTTTATATTTTCACAGTTCGCCCATCGGTGCTTTGTTCCCTCCCTCTCTCTTATTTCACTGACTAATTTGGCTTTAATTTACTGGTATAATTAATGAAGGTCGCTAAAACAGGTACCCGGAAACCTTACACCAGTTTTGTTTTTTGTTTTTTTACGAGATTTGTGCTACTTGGTCACATGGCTAACGAAATGTAGAAGAGAGAAACCAAACACCAGGATACAAATGTAGAACGCCAACAACACAAAATATGTCCTCATCTTTCAAGCTGTATATTTCAGTGAATCAGATCTCGCTATTTCATACAACTAGAAACTGTTTGCAGAATGTATGCATGGTGTTCGATGGCTATTTCTAGGTAAAAATAGCTGAGTGTATGTAGTTCTTTTTGACTAGTTCTATACTATATGATTAAATTATGTGAAATCTTGCTTTACAAATAATCGATCAAGTTGACAATTTGGATACACGCACATGCAGGGGTTAGATCGCCAGTGTGTGTGTGTTGCGTGTTGTCATATCGTGTCCTGAGAAAAGTTCCGTTCTTCCCACCAATCCATCTTCAGCTCTATAAGTGAAGGAAGAGGTGTGACAGAAAGACCCGATGAATTGAAGTTGTCATAGGTCCCATTCCATTCACTCTGTAGATGATCGTGTGAGAGAGAAAAGCGAACAAAATATTCTCATACTAAAAATACTAATACTGACAACCTCGTGTTTCTCTTCCTTTTTCACTCTCCTCTTACACTGTACAATCGACCCAAAAGACATTGTTAAGGATATCTTTTACAGGCCGGAAGTGAGTGATAGAATTCGTGTTATTCCTATTTTATGTTATCGACAGAGCGACACTAAGCCAAGAATGTGTGTCACAGCCAATAACCTTTCCTTTTCACCAGCTACTCCGCAAAGTACAACAACAGAATAAAAGTTTCACAAACCACATATATATTTTACTTGCGTTTTAAAACTTCAATTATTTATATATACTGTATATCATGCTCGTAAAGCACATAATATATATTTTACTTTAATTCTTTATATATATATATATATATATATATATATATATATATATATATATATATATATATATATATATATATATATATATATATATATATATATATATATATATATATATATATCATACTCGCAATATTGACAATATGCTTGTATATTCCAATTCAAAGGGTATAAAATTCTTCACAAGTTTGTTACATAATATGCGTTTTACCACCACTACGTCCAGTGTGCGTTGTACTGGCAAAACACAAAACACAGACTCGTAAGGAATAGTGTTTGGGGACGATTGTATACACACACACACACACACACACACACGTTGCAGTCCGACGTCGTCATAAGTTATTCAAGTCCCAGAATACTTGTCACCAATGTCTGACCGAGGCAATGTGTTACTGTTGTGTTGTAAGATACCGTGTTATACTCTGATGTTGTGTTGTATGGTGCGATGTTATACTCTGCTGTTGTGTTGTAAGGTGCAGTCAGTGGCAAATATCCTGTCCCCTCCCTCACCGCTTTTTGAAGGATAACATAAAGACTAATAATCGAACAACACATTTATCAATACAGAAATACACTATCCATGGAGTAAATTAATAAATATCTCTTATTTTTTTAGTGTACGAGCCTGTGAAGCTTATATTTCCATATTTACTTTATGACTTGGCAGATATGACGACAGGACATTTGCCGCCGGCTGTACAATGTTATACTCCGCTGTTGCATGCACTTAATTATAGTTACAAGTTTCGGTTGCACACAAAAATACGAGGAACTGAACTTTACTGGCAATATCAGATTGTGTGTGTATATTTTTACAACTTTGCCTTTTACAGCATTATATATTTGTGTCGTGTGTCCTCCCGTGTATTATTTATTCTATTGAAAGCATTATGGTTATTTTCTAAAACATTTGCTTCCAAGAGTATCGTATAGTTTCTCACACCTTTACTAAAATAACTCACATAATTATTATTACATTGCATATGTAATATGCAATGGCATTCATAGGTTTCTCTCTTATATGTATGAAATGTATACAGTATACCACCGACATACATTAACTAATAAGAGGATATAAAAATAATAACAACATTTACACACTTATAGCAACTGAACATATTCTAAGATATATTAAGCCACATTAACTCAGAAAATATTGAGGGTTCACAATATTATCCATAATTGGTACTACCATCACACCACCACAAGAAAATCCAGCACCTAGTAATATTGACTTTAACCCTTTGTACTTGGGTCGAGTATGGATTCTCCGGCCTGGCGTACTAAAGTGAACGGTCACCCTGTGTTAGTGTCAGAAAGTGGCGGACTGTCGTTTTCATTCGTGCGTGAGTGCCTGTGACAGTGTGGGCTAAAACGCGAGAGAAGTGCTGGGCTTGGGGATCACGAACACCGACCAGTATACGAAGGATTTAAGTCAACGGTAGTGAGTGGAGAAATCGTTTTGGTCATTGCCATTGCATAACCTAACCTAACTTTAACCTAACCTAACTTTAACCTAACCTAACTTTAACCTAACCTAACTTTAACCTAACCTAACTTTAACCTAACCTATCTTTAACCTAACCTAACCTAACCTAATCTCTTGGTATTACCGGCAAACGACATTAAAAATTGTAATATAGTCTATGCAACGTATAGGGCTATTTTACCATACATCTATACTGTATTACATGACAACGTTTCCCAGTGGCTCAAGGAAAGCAAGAAATGTTTATGTCCAACACGAACTCCTATATACTGCAATAAATATGTACTCCTCTATACTGCAATCAATACGTACTCCTCTATACTGCATACAATCAATACTTACTCCTCTATACAGCATACAATCAATACGTACTCCTCTATACTGCATACAATTAATACGTACTCCTCTACACTGCATACAATCAATACGTACTCCTCTACACTGCATACAATTAATACGTACTCCTCTACACTGCATACAATCAATACGTACTCCTCTACACTGCATACAATCAATTCGTACTCCTCTATACTGCATACAATTAATACGTACTCCTCTATACTGCATACAATCAATACGTCTGTCTCTCAATACACAGTTACACCTCAAACCACCTCTATGCGGAATTCACTTAACAATTCGAAACCGAGATTTAGTTAGTGTCAGTGCAAATGGAATGGTGGTAAGCTTTCCATAAACGGATAACACCATTCTAGACAACAGATTAGTTTTCATTATACTGTTTTTCATTGTCGTATTGTTTTTCGTTGACGGGATCTGATACAATATTTTACCTCGACTGTAGGCCATTAGGTTTATAGGTTTATGTAACTTCATAGCTGATATATATTTCATAACAGATGCCATAAGTACTCTGGTATTATTAAATATGAATTATATAAGTAATAAATTGTTGCTGGGTATAATAATGTTTGGTGGTTATTGAGAGGAATAGCTTACATACATACACACTCATGAAAGTATCCACACACGCATGCATCAATGTGCGTACGAGCGCATTCGTACACACACACACGTATATTCACGCTCATATACACGCGTAGATTCACGCACCCCCCACCCCCCCCACACACATACATACAGAGATCCTGCTGAGAGTGGGTAAAAATAAGAGAAGCTAATGTGATGCAATGAGTTAAAGATCGTGATATCATGTTTGTAACTCGAATCCCATGAACTAATTCCTAAACAGATAAGACTTAAATTGACCTTTTCGTTAATTAAGACCGACAAAATATTTCACTATTAGTTATAGGATGGTGCTACATCAGCCTCTACAGTATAGTGGAAAATACCAGGTGTGTCAAGAGGTTTTCCAAGTTTTCACCGACGAATATGGGCACTCCTGATTCCTCCAACTGGTGCCAAGAAACAGCTGCCTATACACCGAAGAGGGCATCTGTTTTATATATCATAGTACAGTATAGTGGTGGAATCAGTAGCCTCCAAAAACACACAGACAGAATGAGAGACAAACACCCTTTAGATGCAATGACTCGTGTTTCGTGCTGTAGCTCCTCTTAATTAGCTCTATATACATGTAAATAATCCATAACAAATTGGCCACCTCTGCTCTACTACCCACCCACCTGGCGTTCACTCTCGGCTGCCAGACCAGACCAGACCAGACCAGACCACGCGTAATTACCTGCATTAGATTTGCATGGTAATCTGCAATGATATTTTATTTAGGCCACACTCAGCACCAATCACCCAAGTCAACTCTTACAATGCTAACGATAGAACGCTGACAAATCACTGTTATTTATTTCCATTACCCACCACCTCACCCATCATATACATTTGTTACCATTAAGGGGGTGTGGGAATAGGGGGACAGGGTTGGGGGTGTTTAGGGGTGTGTGGGAATAGGGGGACAGGCTTGGGGGTGTTTAGGGGTGTGTGCGGGGGGTTGGGGACAGGCTTGGGGTAGTTTAGGGGTGTGTGGGAATAGGAGGACAGGCTTGGGGGTGTTTAGGAGTGTGTGTGCAGGGGATTGGGGACAGGCTTGGGGGGTAGGGGGTAGGGTAGGGAGGTGAGGGAATATGGGACAGGCTTTCTACCCACCCCAAGCTTGTCTCCCTATTCCCGCCTCCCCCCATTCCCCATAATGCATTCAATAATATAATAAACCTTAGTAACTTCAGCTTAATATTCTCATCCACCTGTACTATACCATCTCTGTACACAGCTGTATTATTTAGCTATATGTATTCTATTTCTATCTACAACCAGTACTGTGTTTGTATTTCCAGAGGTCATTCAACTTTTACGCTATAGCCATTATATTTCCACAAAAGTCAATATCCACCACTACCACCACTACCATCATCACCATCAAACATTACCACCACTACCACCATCACCATCAAACATTACCACCATTCAAAACATTCTGTAATTAAACGTCTCACACTGTTATTTATTGTCAACACCAGCCACAGCCATAAACCAACATCATTCACCGCTATAATACACATACAGTTGAGAACACATGGAACAGATACACTTAAAACGGGACCCTTCAATAAGCTTAGGGTCTGATAAGAATATAAGATGTTGTATGCAGAAGCGAGTCCTATTTTATGCTCGATGAGGGGTCCTGTCTCCGTCGGGCCTGTTACATGTGTCCACAACTTTACATCGACCACTACGAACGCTACCTACTCTACTGTATACCCCATCCATCACCTACCAACCTACCTACCTACCTACCTACTGCAACCATCGATCACTACCGCTATCATATCAGTACATCAGTGACCGCAAAATGCCTCGCCTCCCAGTTCTCAATCACAACCAATATTACATCTTTTTTAGAGCAGGAAGTTGGGCTGAGGTTCACTTCCGTACCAGCGATAGTTTGTGTGTGTATATGTGTGTGTATGTGCGTGTATTTTAATCCTGACACAACGTAGCTTTGCATCTGAATTCTATGAAGCATTGTTCATACATATATATATATATATATATATATATATATATATATATATATATATATATATATATATATATATATATATATATATATATATAAAAGATATTCGTTCAACGCTTGAGAGTTTAAAGAATGATAAAGGATAACCAAGTTAAATATAATGGAATAATAAAGGAACAGTTTCGTAAGGGATACCTCAATGGAGCAGCCAAGTTAGTGTTGTAGTAGGAGTTCATGTGGCTTTACTTCGAATATACACACACACACGCACCTAAACACTGGCGCAAGCACACACAGGCACAAGCACACACCAGCAAATGCACACACAAGCACACGCACACACTACCAGAAACCACGCTCGCAGACACGCATCAACACACACACACACACACACACACACACACACATTACAACAACAACAACATACCCAGCGTCCTCTCCCGAGTTTACTTCTCTTCATTCCCGACGTCTTTGTATATTTTAATAATACATTGTCACTAGTTGTTGCTGTGAACGTTGACTTCTCTCTCTCTCTCTCTCTCTCTCTCTCTCTCTCTCTCTCTCTCTCTCTCTCTCTCTCTCTCTCTCTCTCTCTCTCTCTCAGCTTTACTCACTGTTTTTCTTATTTTCCCTTATTCTTACTCACTCTTTCACTCCTTTACTTACTCTTTCCCCTAATCATTCACTCTCTCTCCCTTACTCACTCTTTCTCTTACACACTTTAGTTACTCTCACTCTTTTTCACTCTCACTCGAATTCACTCACTCGAATTCACTCGTACTCCCACACTTATCCCTCTTTTATGACAATCTCCAAAAGTAAATGCATGGATCTCACCCTCTCCATGCAAACACATACACACAAAAAAGGCGTCACTCCACCACTACACCCCTGAGCATTGCAAAACCATAATCCCTCCACAACCCATTAACCTAGAAACACACGAGCAAAAAAAAAAGTATCTTCTCCTTGGTATACAGTCAGTCAGTCAGTGTGTATGGTTTTGAGTATGAGTGTGTCGAGTGTGAGGTAAAGAAAGGTTGGTTTAGTCAGTGTGGCTTCGAGTATGAGTGTGTTGAGTGTGAGGTAAAGAAAGGTTGGTTCAGTCAGTATGGCTTCGAGTATGAGTGTGTTGAGTGTGAGGTAAAGAAAGGTTGGTTTAGTCAGTGTGGTTTCAAGCATACTCGAGTCTGTTAGTTAAGGGTGAGGTGAAGAAAAGTTATTGTTGTTATTGTTGTTGTTGTTGTTGTTGAAGTGTGGTTGTAAAGTGACGTCACGACATTTGTGTAGGACTCACCCACGTCCTGTACACCCACCTTCTACTATAGTCTCTCCACTCGTGTATGAAATTTGGAGGCTTCTGATTCCTTCTGATTATGCCACGAAACATGCTCCTTCTATAACGGTTGTGTTTCGTGGCAATATTTGAAGAACTCATTTATCTCCAAAATTATGATTACAATACATGCAGGGTCCTTTAAAACAATTCTCACAACATAAGTTCACCTGCAGGTATACTTCATTCAGTGTAAGTGTCCCAAATTTCACCCAGCCATCGGTGTAAGTAAAAAGAAGTGTCAAGAGCTCAGTACAATAAGCCGAATACTGGGTGTGAAGAAAATATTTCGTCTAGATTATATAGAACGGCTGTGTGTTTTTCTACCATTATTTTACAACAATGCACTCATGAGAAGTTGGTGATTCCTGGGCAAGGTGTAGTGAATGGTTTGACGGTCGTACCATTAAGGGGATAGTATACTTTTGGGTACATTTTGGGGAGCCTTGATGCCTCCAAAATTTGCTAGAAAACAGGACCAGATTAACAAATATTATGATTAGCCTGTTTTATGGAATAGTTTGGAGGAATCAATTGCTCCAAATTTACCTCCATTGTACTCTCCCCTTTAGCCCTAAGCTCGGGAGATTTATTAACCTCAAAACACGACCGTAGAATACATGAATCGGAATATAAAGTATGCGGCATTCCTAGCCAGACTTACAGGTTTAGCATTGGCTTCACCAGAAAATAATAAATAATGGTTTGTGGATATTTACAACTTCGACTCGAATACCTTGCTTGACCTTCGCGTCTGACTAGGAATGTGGTCATTAGCCTGCAACACACACATACACACATACACACACATACTAGGAGTAATAATGTGAATCTTGTTTGTCCAGTATTTAGAACTACAATGTTTAAAAATAGTGTAATTAATTTTGGCCCTAAATTGTTTAACTCGTTACCTGGAGATATGAAATTGCTTCTCAAATCCACAAATATAACAAAATACAAAAAAAGAAATAAAACAATATTTATATAACCAACAGAATATGACATAAACGTTGCTTTGATTTAGTTTTCTCATAGTTTGATTAAATTTTATTTTACTGTTTGATTCTATATTTACTGTTTCATTTTGATTTCTGTTTGCTTTTAATTTCAGTTTGATTTGACTTGTTTGCTTTTATTTTTTACTGTTTTGTAACTTTTAGTTTTACTGTTTCATTTTAATTTCAGTTTGATTAACCTTATTGTTTGCTTTTATTTTTTACTGTTTTGTAATTTTACTTTAGTTTTACTGTTTTGCTTAATTTCAGTTTGATTAAACTTTTGTTTGCTTTTGTATTACTGTATTGTAACTTTGATTTAGTTTTACAGTTTCATTTAATTTCAGTTTGACTGGATTTATTGTTTGCTTTTATTTTTTACTGTCTTGTAACTATTTTATTTTCACTGCTTCATTTCAATTTCAGTTTGATTAAACTTATTGTTTGCTTTTTTTTTTTTTTACTGTTTTGTAACTTACTTTAGTTTTACCGTTTCATTTTAACTTCAGTTTGATTAAATTTATTATTTTCTTTTTTCTTTTCTTTTTATAGTTTTCTAACTTTACAGAGATTTTTATTGTTTCATTATAATTTTACTGTGTTTCTATTTTTTACAGTTTTCTAAATTTGCTGAAGGTCTTACTATGTCATTCCATTTTTCAGTTTGATTTTATATACTGTTGTCTTTTTCATATATATATATTTACTTTGCTGGGAGTTTTACTGTTCATTAAATGTCAATTTGATTTTGGTTTACGGTTTTCTTTGGTTTGGTCTACTGATTAATTTTGTTTTTTACTGTTTTAATTCTGTTTTATTGTATGCTTTTGTAAGTACTATTTGCTCATGTTTTTTCTGTTTGACTTTGTTTTATATTTTTATTTTTTACAGCTTGAATTCGGTTCATGCTATTTGCTTTGTTTGTAGTTTAATTTTAGTTCTTACTACTTGTTTTGTTTGTAGTTAGATTTCCTTTGATACAACTGTATGACTATATTGAAACTTTGCACTAGGTCAGGATGAATTTTACAAAATTATTTTATATGCCTGCCATGGAGCTCCTGCTCGGCAGACTGTATTTGCTTAAATATGATTATTCTTATGTACAGTTTATTGTATTTTCCAATATAAGCAATAAACATTACTTACTTACTTACTTACTTATACACATACACACACACACACACATACACACATACACACACACATACACATACCCACAAACACACACACACACACACACATACACATACCCACAAACACACACACACACATACACATACACACATACACACACACACACATACACACACACAGACACACACACACACACACACACACAAAGTAGTATATAAACCAGACAACAGACCAGCCACACCAACGAAATCTACTGCAGTGCCATGTTATCTTAACCTCTCCATCACGATACATCAGAGCGTTCATTCAGCTTGATTCATGGCCAGTCATCTAGTCACCCTATCATCACTCACTCTGACACACATACACACACAAACACACACACACACATACACACACAGACACAGACACACACACACACACACACACACACAGGTGAAGCATAACACAACCCTCAACTAAACTCATCCAGATATATACATTGCATGCAGATTGGGCCACCTCAACACATTTTCTTCTTCACCCTATTACAATTACAACAACACAGCTTTAATTATTAGTACTATTCCCAAATACAACGTCACCAAATGACTCGTAAAATTTAATCCACCTAAACGATCATAAGTTAACACCAGCACAATTTGATCCGCACAAGCAACAAGGGTAAGTGAACTAAAACACCAATAATACAATACAAAATATATGTAACATTCCGCTTGTATTCTACTGAAAAGACAAAGAGGTTACCTGTGTCGTGGATTTGTTGACAGAGTGGATAGAACGACGGACTGCAGATTGATTTCAAGGACCCAGAAACCAGTTCACGCCAAATCATTGAGTTTTTTCGATGTGATCTGATGGTCCTTGCTCTTCTTCAACTATCCTGGCTACGCTGACACATTAGAAGAAATACCCACTGCATCGCCACCAACTCACAGCAACTCTACGATTCTGTAAGTGACGGTGTAGCTGCTTCTCCCCAGACAGTGACGTTTATAAATAAGGTGTTTGTCATCTAGTGGGGCAGAAGTGAAGCGAAAACACTACTGACAACCTACAGGCCCGTGGTTGAGGTATATATACAAGAAAAAATATTGCAGCCATCATTAAAACTTTTCTGTGTGTGTCATGTGTGTGTTGGATTATATGAGTGAGTGTGAGCAGGTCTAGTGTTAGGGTCCTAAAAAAAACAATATGTCAAAATATCGTTCAAAAGGGATGATGTTATAACCTATTTGATTTACGCTCGCTATATTGGGTGAATGACCGTCCATGATGGCTTTTTTAAATGAATTACAAGACCTACTATTTTTTTTATTATTATTATTTTATCTGCACTGCACGTGATGGGATTAATATATTTGGTGTAACTAGATAATAATAATAATAATAATAATAAGTGTTCATCTATTTACCGTCACTAAAATATACCGTATATAAGCCGTACCGTTAGAAGTCATACGAATTCGGAATGAGGAGATAAAGTCATGCGAAATGGATGATGCCACTGATTCCTCCAAACCTTCCATTGCAGATCACCTCAACAGGGACGCTCTGTATTGTGGCACACCTTGGAGGACTTGGTAGCCTCCAGTGCGTCGGCAACGTCTTATCGCCCCCCCTAATAAAATGAAATGAAAATAGAAGAGGCCAGACTCCCCGACCCTCACCGGGGATTTGGGGATGAACATTAATCAAATTACCGAATTCCGTATGCTCGTATGTCATGATAAGTGTGTGTGTGTGTGTGTGTGTGTGTGTGTGTGTGTGTGTGTGTGTGTGTGTGTGTGTGTGTGTGTGTGTGTGAGTGAGTGTTTGTGTGTGGGAATGCGCGCATTTGAAAGTGCGTGTGTGTATGAGTGCATGTGTGTATATACGTGTTAACGTATAATTATAATCAAACCTACTTCTATTTGTTTAGGTGCGTATGTGTATAAATGAACCTTCCTCATAAAATGTATAATAGCAGAACGCTAGACAAATTAGTTATAAAAAGAAAATTTAAAAAGAAAGGGTCATACATTATTTTTTATCCTCCCAGACCCTAAAGCTGTTCCCTGACTGGCTGGCTGGTTGGCTGACTGGCTTGTTGGTTGGCTTATCCGGACACAGAAATCCCAAGTCTTACAAGAACCAGGGAATATAATATAACACAATACTATGACGTTACAGTAGAGGTCGAATTTTATTACTTCGTATAAGTGAGCATAATATAAACACGTGGAAGATTAATCACACAATGTCTTGAAAATAATTAATAATGGGGGGTGACCTAACTTTCATAATATGAGAAATTTGCTTTCCTTTACACACACAATGATAATTACGTCATGATCATATTACCTCACTCTCACTGGCTAACGGGAGATGAATATACTCGTGACACGGAAACCCCTTCGAAGGAAAAACAAATATACACAATCATACAGGTTATAATTTTACTGATATTATTAAGGAACATGTGGTAATGAAGGCAGAGGATAAAACCAAAACATAAGCCTATTATGCCCGGAGTAAAAATAATAATGATAATAAAAAATAGGTGTAGTGTGTTTCCCTAAACCCTAATAAGAGTGTGTGTGTGTGTGTGTGTGTCCCTGAGTCCTAAATGAGTGTGTGTAGGTGGTGTGTGTGTGTGTCCCTGAATCCTATAGGAGTGTGTGTCCCTGAGCTCTAAGAGTGAGAGTGTGTGTGGGTGGAGTGTGTGTCCCTCTGAGGTGGTGTGTCCTGGGGGTTGGGGGTTAGGGGGGGCAGGGGGGAGGGGGGGGAGTAGTAGTGCCTTAATGGTGGCTCTTGCCTGACACTTAAGGTGGGCGACACAGAGAGACCCAAAATAAAGTACAGAGAGGCCGACCCACTAACTTTGCACTGAGGGAGAGAGAGAGAGTTGAGAGAGAGAGAGAGAGAGTTGGGGGAGACAGAGGTGTGGGGAGAGAGAGAGAGTTTGGGGAGAGAGTGAGTTGGGGGAGAGAGAGAGAGAGAGAGTTGGGAGAGAGAGAGAGGGTTGGGAGAGAGAGAGGGTTGGGAGAGAGAGAGGGTTGGGAGAGAGAGAGGGTTGGGAGAGAGAGAGTTGGGGGAGAGAGAGAGTTGGGGAGAGAGAGAGGGTTGGGAGAGAGAGAGAGTTGGGGGAGAGAGAGAGTTGGGGAGAGAGTTGGGGAGAGAGATATAAAGAGGTAAAGGGGAGGGAGAGATGTGGGGAGAAAGAGAGAGAAAGGTGTGTGGGGGAGAGAGGGACAGTTGGTGGGAAGGGGAGAGAGGGACTGTTGGTGGGAAGGGGAGAGAGGGACTGTTGGTGGGAGGGGGAGAGAGGGACAGTTGGTGGGAGGGGGAGAGAGGGACAGTTGGTGGGAGGGGGAGAAAGGGACAGTTGGTGGGAGGGAGAAAGACGTGTGGGTGGGGAGAGATTGATAGAAGAGGAATATATAGTGAAGGGAGTGAGAGGGAGAATACTATAAAAATTACATCTAGATATTTGTAAAAGGAGAAAATTTTAATACAGTATCTATTGTCATGTAAAGAAAAATAAATTAGTGTACCGTATTCGTTTACATCACTTCCCCTTGTGACGTGAACAGGCCTAAAGTATAATTATATATACCTACAAATCAAAAGTCTCCTCTGGGGAACGAAAAGATTACGGTTTATTATTCGTGAAAATGAAGAAGACGGATAGTTACTAAGATCTGCGGCCAACCCGGATCCTTAATAATCATCTGGAAGCTAATTAGAAAGAGATCACTTCCAAGCTGCCGTCAAGGGGAAAATTCTCCTCAGCTTTATATATATGGAGAGAGATTAACTTATTCTTTTCCTTTTGCATGTCTGTTTAAATTATTTTTTATATATGGAGAGAGATTAATTTATTATTTTCCTTTTACATGTCTGTTTCATATTATTTTATATATATGGAGAGATATTAACTTATTCTTTTTCTTTTGCATGTCTTTAATATATATATATTTTGTTGGCTTTGCTTTATTTGCTATTTGCTGTACCCGGCCCGCTTCGCTGGTACAACCAAACTTGAAGTGATTAGGTACAGTGCCAGAAAGAGGAATAACATTTTTTTTATTTTTTTATTATTATTATTATTATTATTATTATTATTATTATTATTATTATTATTATTATTATTATTATTATTATTATTATTATTATTATTATTATTATTTCAGCTTGGTATACATAGTTTTTTTTTCTCAATCCATTACCCTCCATGTTTTCTTTCTTTTCTTAAGTTTTGTTTTGTAACCTGATGTCGTAGCGTGACGGGTAAAGTCTGTACTGAAATTTTTATATATATAAATTATAAACAGCATAAACTTTTCTGTGTTGTGGTCAAACTTTCATTACAAAACTTACAGTGTACACAACATTATTTTTTGTCGTCTGGTTTGGAGTCAATATATAAAAAATAATGTTCTCTGTATTTTCAACACGTTAAAGTGCAACATACCGTAGAGCTGGCCAGGTGTGAAGGCTGGATTTTCAGAGAGATCAAGCCCTATAAATGTCACGGTTTAACCTTGGCTCATATTTATATTCATTCCAAATGACAGATTCTGAGGGTATTATAATCTTCGAAATATAAAGTTTCTATGTACCTAAAACCTGCCCTTTTAGAATATATATTATATGGTTTGTACGGTCTAGTTTTTTTGGTTTGGGAAAGAAATGTACACAGACAAACACACACACAGACAGACGCCTCTCTTTTATAGATATAGATTATATGTGTCTTTGTCCTATTCCGAATATATTTCCTTTACCATTCTCTGCCTCCTATTTTAAGCTTTCTTGGCGTTTCTCTGTATATCAATATTCTTTTTCTTTGCATTTTTCTGTCTACTGTATTAATGTTCTGCCACCTACAGTAACTTTCCCACCTTCGTTCTCAAACCTTATGCTCTGTCTTAGGCAAATATCCTTCCCTGTTCTGTGTTTTATTTCCATTCACACTATTAAACTATTTTTTATCTGCCTTCCATTCCCTTCATGTATTTCATTTCCCCTCCTACTTTTTCCATCCTCTCACAGTTCATTTTCTCTTCCCTTCACACCATTTCCTCCTCCTCTCTCCCAAGTTTTTTTCATCCCTCTTCTCTTCCTCATTTTCTCTCCTTTTCCTCCTCCTCCTCTCTCTCTCTCTTTACCTCTCCTCTCAGTCTCTTTTCTCTTCCTCATTTTCTCTCCTTCTCTACTCCTCCTCCTCTTCTCTCTCTCTCTCTCTCTCTTAATCTTTCAAACTCTCTTCTTCCCCCTCCCGGCCCGCCTCCTTCAAATAAAGTGGAGTCCTTACTATCACAGCAAAGAGATAAGAGGGCCGCGTTGGTCCACTCTAGGAATAATCAGAGGGAGAGCAGGGAGGGATAAACTTGAAGGAGAAGACAGACTTGCAGGTGTGGACAAGATGAGAGAGAAAAGGGGAAGGGGAAAGGAGGAAAGGTAGAGGGAGAGAGAGAGAGGAAATGTGGAAAGGAGGAGAGAGAGAGGAAAGGTGGAAAGGAGGAAAGAGAGAGAGAGAGGAAAGGTGGAAAGGAGGAGAAGAAAAGAAAGGTGGAAAGGAGGAGAGAGAGGAAAGGTGGAGAGAGAGAGAGAGGAAAGGTGGAAAGGTTGAGACAGGCATGCAGGAAAGGCTGAACAAGATAGAAAGGGATTGAAAAGAGATGAAAAAATGAAACAGAATAAAAGGAGAAAAAAGTGGCAAAGTGGAGTAGAGAAAAGGAGAGAGGAGGAATTGTAAAGGAGAGGGATATATTGTTTAAAGGAAAGGGCAAGGACGAATGAAAACTTACACAATTGAGAGGCGGAGAAAATAGTTGAAAGAAAGATAGAGCAAGAAAAGGGGAGGAAAGAGGGAGGGGCTAGGGAGGAAATAGAGAGAGGGAAGGGCTGGAGAGGGAATAGGAAGAGAAAGATAGATAGTATTGAGGGGCTAGAAAAGGAATAAAGGGAGGGAGGGAGGGAGGGGCTGAAAAGGAATAGAAAGAGGAAAATTGTAATGAGGGGCTGGAAAGTGTATAAAGAGAGGGAGGAAGGAAGGGGCTGGAAGAATATAGAACGAAAGAGGGAGGGAGAGAGGAAGGAAGGAAGGAAGGGAGGAAGGGACAGGGAAGGGAATAAAGAGAAGGTGGTGATGGTGGTGGTGGTGGTGATGGTGAGGAGCAAAGGAGAGGAAGGGAGGAATAAAGGGAGGTAGGGAGGAAAGGAAGAAAGGAGAAAGGGACATGGAAGGGAATAAAGAGAAGGTCGTGGTGGTAGTGGTGATGAGGAGCAAAGAAGAGGAAGGGAGGAAGAAAGGGAGGAAGGGAGGAAGAAAGGGAGGTAGGGAGGAAAGGAAGAAGGGAGGAGGGGACAGGGAAGGGAATAAAGAGAAGGTCGTGGTGGTGGTGAGGGGCAAGAGAGAGAGGAAGTGTGGGCTAGGCTACAAATAACTAGAATGAAGGACAAACAAACCCAGTCCTTTGAGTCCTTAATAACTGGGATGTTTGTGGTGACTCTGAAGACAACAAAGGAAGGCTGGTTACTAGAGTGCTCACAGCATAATAGAACAGCTGCATCAAATAGACAGACAGATATATATATAGGAAAATAAATATATACAACATCTTCCCAAATAAATATAAACAACATCTTCTCAAATAAATATAAACAACATCTTCTCAAATAAATACGTATAAACATCATCTTCCCAACCCATCAGACCACAGAGAGGATATTTATCCAGTAAAAGGTTTAGTAAATAAGATTTTAGGCACCACACTAGAATATCATACCTATATATTGTTAAACATCAAAGCTTCAGTGATATTGGCGTCGGGAAAAGGTACAAGTTTTAGTGGAATGAAAAATCGAGTCAATATTATTCCTACACACCAGGAAACTCTAGCATTATTTAGTTGTAGTGAAGTCTAAATATTCTACAGAAAAAAAATTAATCAAAGCATTTAATTTTTGTAAGCGAGTGGGAAACCTACCATTTCCTCCTAATTACACTAACTACACAACAGCTTCTCTACTCGTATTAAGGAACCCCGTGATGTAGTAAGAAAATTGTAAGTTAGCGAGTCCTTCAAATACTACCATGAAACACCATCTAAATTGAAGGAGATTTGTGTTTCGTGGCATAGTCAGGAGGAATCAGAAGCCACCAAGACTCATACACGATCACAGGGTCATTAACTAAGGACCCTGTGATCGTGTATGAAAATTGGAGGCTTCTGATTCCCTCTGACCATGCCACGAAACACAAAAAGCTCTTTCCATAGAGGTGGTGGTGTTTCGTGACAATATTTGAAGGACATATTTATCTCGAATTATTTTTCTGACTACATCACAGGGTCCTTAAGTGCTATCTCGGGTTATAATCTTGCTTCCTTTCATATTTTGTCGCGACAATACCCGATCTTTTTAATTCCAGCCATCCTACGGCACGGCCAACTCCCATGGGCTTAATTGTTGCTTTTCAGTATATCGTCTTTTCAGTATACCGTCTTTTCAGTATACCGTCTTTTCAGTATACCGTCGTTTCAGTATATAGTTGTTTCAGTATACCGTCTTTTTAGTATACCGTCTTTTTAGTATACCGTCTTTCTAGTATACCGTCTTTTCAGTATACCGTTGTTTCAGTATACCGTCGTTTCAGTATATCATTGTTTCAGTATACCGTTGTTTCAGTATATCGTCTTTTCAGTATACCATCTTTTCAGTATACCGTTGTTTCAGTATACCGTCGTTTCAGTATATCATTGTTTCAGTATACCGTTGTTTCAGTATATCGTCTTTTCAGTATACCATCTTTTCAGTATACCGTTGTTTCAGTATACCGTTGTTTCAGTATACCGTCTTTTCAGTATACCGTTGTTTCAGTATATAGTTGTTTCAGTATACCGTCGTTTCAGTATATCATTGTTTCTGTTAACCATTTCTTGGCATTACAGAAAAGGACAGTCTTAAACATGACAGCTGGGTGAGGACTGGTGCATTATAAGCATATTATATGACGCATTTGTGAGTGACCTTTACGTTAGAGGCCGCATAAATAATTACATATATAGTTTATCCGACATGAAAGTGCATATATGCTTTAAAGGGATTTCGACGAAAGAAAAAATGAGTGCCTTTTTTATATAAATAATAATAATATTCACATCAAAACTGAATACACTGTTCCAAGTCCGGACAACTTAATTAATTGTTTAATACAAGAATAATTCTTTCCGATCTGAAATCGAATGAGCTTCCAATTAACCCAGCAAATTTGTTAGTATTATTTACCGCTTAAACCTGCTGGAGAATTTGCTTTCAAGTCATTGTTTTCATAATTCATTAATATTAATTTTGTCATCATGAGTTGCATCAGATTTTTATTAATTGTTTTTTGTTTTGCTTTTCATTCGCCATAACATTGGACAGCAGATGACGACAAACACCAGTATCTTTTATCGCGTGGAATAATAATCAGATGCAAAAATAATCAGATGCAAAAATCCCGACAATATTATGACCAGAGTTCAGTTACATGCAAGTCTCAATCGGTGGTGAAAGATATACCAACTCTTCAAATATATCTGCAACACACCAACCAACCAATCAATCATGCATAACTGGTGATATTAAAACAAGCATTACCATCAGTCGGTAATATCATTAGTATAATTTTCGAATGTTTGTTTGTTTGTTTGTTTTATCTGTTTCATCGTCAGTCAGAGTTTGTCAGGAAATGGAAAGGTTACTAACTGATTGACCCTAATAACGCTGGAGAAGGGGAAGGAGAAGGGAGAGGAGGAGGAGGGAGAGGAGGAGGAGGAGGAGGAGGAGGAGGAGGAGGAGGAGGAGGAGGAAGGGAAAGGATAGGAGGAGGAGGAGGAGGAGGAGGAGGAGGGGAAGAATTGGAAGGGGGAGGAGGAGGAGGAGGTGGTGGAAAATAGACTGTGAAAATGAAGTAGAAACAGCAGCATCAGTAGCAGCATCAGGACACACATGTACACACGGATGGTAGAAAAAGTAACAACAGAGGCCTAGTGGTCCTAAATGAGGTTATCTGTTATCTAAAGTACTGATCTCTACGCTTCGTGGCTGAGAGGGAGGAGAGCAGTGCAGGGGATGTGTGGGGAAATGGAGAGAGGGAAATGTGTGGGTGAAAGGAAGGAGGAGAAGGAGAGTAAATAGGGCGGGAGAGTAGGATATAAAAAGGAGTGTGTGAAGGTGAGGGAGAGGAGGAGGAGAAGGAGAGCGAATTGGGAGGGAGAGGAGGAAAAAAGGATTGTGTGATTGGGAGGGAGAGTGTTAGGGTGAAGGGAAATGTAGGGGAAGGGGAGATGAATAGATAGGAGTATGAAGTATGGGTAGGAAAATATACGGAAGAGGGAGATACGAAAAGTAGAAAGAGGTGAGAAGGAGAGAAAGAGGTTAGAAGGAAAGAGAATAAAAAAGGAGAGAGAAGCGAGAGAGGGAAAGAGAGAAAGAGACGAGATGTAGGGAGAGAAGTGAAAATAAAAGAAACAATAGATGGAAACATGAATGGGACGAAAAGGAAGGGAAGAAAAGGAAGGACATAAAAGGGAGTTATGATGACCACTGATGATTCGTAGATGGAACAGACAAATGGAGGGGAAATATTAAGAGGAAAAAAGGGCTCGGGAGTGAGAGAGAGAGAGAGAGAGAGAGAGAGAGAGAGAGAGAGAGAGAGAGAGAGAGAGAGAAGGGGGGGGGGTCATGTTTGAAATGGAGAAAGGGGAAAGAGAGAAGTTGTGCTTGGAGTGAGAAGGATAAAGAAAGGGCAGGGTAAGGAGAAGAGCGAGGAGTAATGAGAAGAGGGAGGAGTAAGGAGAAGAGGGAGGAGTAAGGAGAAGAGGGAGGAGTAAGGAGAAGAGGGAGGAGTAAGGAGAAGAGCGAGGAGTAAGGAGAAGAGCGAGGAGTAAGGAGAAGAGGGAGGGGTAATGAGGAAGAAGATAAATAAGCAGAGATAGAAATGGTGTGAGGAAGATAAGGTCGTGAGTAGAGTGGACAGAGGGAAAGAAAAGTGTGGTGGGAAGGTAGGAGGAGTGGGAGGGAGGGTAGGAAGGTAAGAGAGGAGGGGGTGGGAGGGGGAGAAGGGAGGAAGGGTGGGAATGTAGGAGGGGAGGGAGGGTAGGAAGGTAAGAGAGGAGAGAGAGGGAGGGGGAGAAGATAGGATGGGAGGGAGGGTGGGATGGTAGGAGGGGAAGGAGGATGAGAAGATAGGAAGGGAGGGAGGGAGGGAGGATGAGATAGTAAGGGAGGGAGGGAGGGAGGGAATGTCGTAGATGAAGTGAGGGTAGGCGTGGTTGGAAGGAGGAGGAAAAATTAGCAAAAAATTAAAAAATCTCTAAAGATAAGAGAAACAGCAACAATAGTACATACGTGATCTGCTTATATATAATACGTTACAGTAAGATGGAATAATGTGTCCTACGTGTGCATTTATAAAAAATTAATATATGTACTACATTTGTCTGATGTGTGTGAGTGTGTGTATGAGTGTTTGTGTATGTGTATGTGTGTGTTTATGTGTATGTGTGTGTTTATGTGTGTGTTTATGTGTGTGTGTGTGTGTGTGTGTGTGTGTGTGTGTGAGTGTGTGTGTGTATGTGTGTATGTGTATGTGTGTATGTGTATGTATGTGTGTGATGTGTGTGTATGTGTGTGTTTGTGCGTGCCTCGTTTGTGTAATAATAATAATAATAATAATAATAATAAACGGTTTATTGATTGGTTTGGCAGCCATAGGGCTGAAAATATACATAGTGACAATACATTATGGGGATGAGCATGATAATGATGAGCATAATAAATAGTATATACATAAGCGAGAGTGTGTGTGTGTGTGTGTGTGTGTGTGTGTGTGTGTGTGTGTGATAGTGGAATCTGGGAGTGGGGGACTGTAGGTGTGAGGTCTGGTGAGGATTACTGGATGTCAGGTAGGAAAGGGGTAGGCTGGATTATCGTGTGTGTGTGTGTGTGTGTGTGTGTGTGTGTGTTTACATGTTATTTATAATGTTAGTCATAGTAGGGATGGGGCTCTTCTTATATCTCTCCGTTCTGGCCCTGATAGGTTGTAGCTTGTTATATCGTCTTGTAGTCCGTGTTGGTCTTGGAGCGTCTGGTGGTAGTAGGTCTCGGTGGCGGGGGTGGACCAGTAATTTTTGAGCAAACTGGCTGGTGATATTGAGGTGGTGTTTGGAGAGAGGTAGCATCCCTAGGGTGGTGAGGGCGGTTTCGTAGCCCGTGTGTATATGCGTGTGCGTGTGTATAATATATATTTGTTTATAATTATATACTGTACATATAAGCTCAAACCAGCAAGGGATAACAAAAATCTAGAGAGAGACAAACAAAGTGTAAGACAAAGCATACAATACCTAGTAGCCCTCAGCACTTCCCTCGTGTGAACTGGTGGAAAGAGATTATAGCGGCGAGAAGGGCTCCATAATATTGTCAGAAAGATGTACAGCAAAGTTTCTGAACATTTTAAGAGAGAGGCTTGGGGGAGAGGGAAAGAATGAGAGGTGAGAGGTGATGGTGAGGGGACAGGGGAATGGTGAGGGGGGAGAGGGAAAGAATGAGGGGTGAGGGGGATGGATGATGAGGGAACAGGGGGATGGTGAGGGGAGAGGAGGAGGAGGAGGAGGAAAGAGGGGTGAGAGAAAGAATGAGGGGAGACGGGAATTATGAGGAGAGAGAGGGATGATGAGGGGAGTAAGGGGAAGGAAATGAAGTGAAATAGAAAGAAAAGCGAATGATATAAATAAGGAAAGCGAGTGAGAGATAGGAAAGAGAGAATAGAATTGAGTGTGTGTGTGTGTGTGTGTGTGTGTGTGTGTGTGTGTGTGTGTGTGTGTGTGTGTGTGAGTGTGTGTGTGTGTGTGTGTGTGTGTGTGTGTGTGTGTGTCTGTGTGTGTGTGTCTGTGTGTGTGTGTGTGTGTGTGTGACTATGAGTGTGTGTGTGTGACTATGAGTGTGTGTGTGTGACTATGAGTGTGTGATTATGAGTGTGTGTGTGACTATGAGTGTGTTTGTGTGTGTGCTTGTGTGTGGTGTGAGTGTGTATGTGTGCGTGTATGTGTATGTATATGTGTGTGTGTGTGTGTGTGTGTTTGTGAGAGAGATTATTATTATTGATGGATATTAGGCGCCGCAACATCGATGACCTATAGCGTTTTGTGAGAGAGAGAGAAAGATAGATAGATAGATAGATAGATTGATAGATATAGATCGATAGATAGATAGATAGAGAGAGAGAGAGAGAGAGAGAGAGAGAGAGAGAGGAGAGAGAGAGAGAGAGAGAGAGAGAGAGAGAGAGAGAGAGAGAGAGAGAGAGAGAGAGAGAGAGAGAGAGAGAAATAGGTCAACTTCCTTGTCTCCTCCTCAGTTGGATTTGTACCTCTTGAGACACCAGGCCAGCCAATCAGTCGAGATCCTCCTCTTCAGTGAGTATACGAGACGCTACGCTACACAACCAACCAAGACCAATAAACAAAAGGCAACCAATACAAACCAGACAAGACTTGGATCGTGTTGGTGCCTCAAGGGTGTTCCAGGGTCTTCATTTGAGACTGACAATATCGCCAGAGGACACACGTACTCGTAAATGTCATCTTCCGAGGTCGTCAGTGCCAGACATTTTGAAAGGCTGTTTGAGGGGGGATTATAACTCAAGGAAACGCATTGAAAGTAATACCAGATGGGTACGATTTCATCACCCAGTAAGAATGTTGTAAAATGTAATATATAAGTCCTGTCTTCCTATCTTTTTATTTACTATTTTTATTTACTTTTTTGCGAATTGTAAACTGTATCTGAAAAATGAAGTCCTGATTGTCTAGACCACATCCTGTTTTCTCCGAGTTTCTGAACACTCCTCGTCTATTTTAATAACATCAGCTCACGATTTTTGTAATATATATATTGGTTATATATATAATTTTGTTTCTTACTTTTTTTTCTTCAAATAAATATGATAAGATTTGGGTCCTTATAGAACTTGTCGATATCCAATCTTATTACGGCAAATAATCATATAACCAGAATGTTTCCGGTATTGTCCTACACAAGTCGTCTTTCCTTCCTTATTTCCACCATTCTTCTGCAGAGTCAGTACAGCTGTGCTTGTGCGTGTATGTATTGACGTGACTGTGTGTTTGTGCTCATTCCAAGGAAGAACCCGACATACATTACAATTACCAACTTGAAGAACGCAACACACACACACACACACACACACACACACACACACACACACACACACACACACATACCAAGTTAAGAGGCCAAAATAATGAAGGGACGGCAAACAATGAGATCATCAAGGCATGTCATCAACAACAATGCAGTCATCAAACACACATTATGCAAACTCATACGGAGAGGGTACAACAGAAAAACATATTGGAGACGGGCTAAACTGAATGCATGACAAACTTTAGAACTATAATATACGGTCAAAAATTTTCATTCCTTTCCTAAAAACTTTGCATACGTATGGAAGGACTAGCGATCCGTGAAGTATTATGATTATTATTATTTAAAAAAAAAAAGAAAAAAAAAAATAGCACACACACACACACACACACACACACACACGTCTCCTCATACTCTTCCTCCCAACGAGTCCCTCATGGAAGTAGCCACGTCTCCTTCTCCCTCTTATCGCCGCCTCCTCATTCATTCTCACTTTTTACTCTCCTCCGTGTCTGGTGGGTTTCTCATTTTCCCTCACCACTCATTACCTCATACTCCCTCGTTGCCTCATCTTCCTTCCTCATACTCCCTCATCCTCCCTCGTTGCCTCATCTTCCTTCCTCTTGACATTTTCCCTTTTACCTGTGGTATGTCTTATATTTCTCATTTTCTCCCTCACCTCTCGTTCCCTTTTTCTGTCCCCTTTCTCTCATTCCATTCGTCTCCTCTCACCCCTCAGTTTTCCCCTCCCTGTTTCCTTTGCCTCAAATTACCCAAACTCCAGGTTCATTTCCCCTCAGTCAGTCGTTCTTTTCTCCTTTGCTCTATATATGCTTTCCTCTGCTGGCTCCATCTCTCACTCTCTCTCTCTGTCTCTGTTACTGTTTCTTCCTCTAGTTTCCTCTCTTTTCTCTTCACTTTCAATCTCTTTTCCTTATACGTCTCCCTTCTACCTTATAATTAACTACTTTACTTTTCCCTTTTCCTTTTTTTGTTTTTGTTTTTTGTCCTCATTCCTCGGTACAGTCCTTTTTTCTCTCCAACAATAATAATCTCTAAAAAAATCTCTTTATAATTATCTCTACTACTCTCTACATAATTATCGTCCTTACCGACATTAATTTCCGGGGTAAGATTAACACATAAACACACATACATACAAGCGTCACGAAAGGGGACACCCGAGGGAACATCCTAAACACAACTCCTCCATTTTTGTCAACGAGGAAAAACTAATGACGTCAGCAGAGTAATCTTTTTTTCTTTGTTTATTCTTATGTGATGCTGAAACTTCACTTGGATTCATGGCATGGCACACGACCCTAGTAAAATCTCGGGGCTACAAGTATTACATTTATTTTATTGTCTTATTTGGAAACTGAAATCGAGCTCTTAACCATCGAGTTCCGAACCAAGGATTAAAATAAATTAATTAATATTATCAACTCAAGTTCCGTTCTAATTTTTGTTTGTTTTGTTTTTTCCTCTTTTTCGTAATCATCCTAATTTTTTATTCTCATCTTTGGGACTTTGCATCCTGTTTCCTCTCTTTATCCCCCGTTCGTCTCTCCTCTTTCAATGTATGTATCCCCCTCTCTCTCCCTTTTCGTCTCTTCTTCTTTCTCGTCCTTCTGCTCCTTCTCATTTTATCAGATTACCTCCCACCTCCCACTGTGATTTTTTTTTTTTTTTTTACTTCTCTCCAATTTCCTGGTATGGTTTCTTATTATATATCACTATTTTTCATCTGGATCAGTCAATACTTGGGGTTCTCGGTTTTCTTCTGTACACTTTTTTTATTTTATCTCTCACCTTTTTCTCTCTCTCTTCCTTTCCTCTCTCCCTCTCTCCCTCCCTCTCTCTATCTCTCCCTCCCTCTCCCTCCCTCTCTCTCTCTCTCTCTCCCTTTCTCTCCCTCTCTCTTTCTCTCTCTCCCTCTCTCTTTCTCTCTCTCCCTCCCTCTCATTCTCTCTCTCTCTCTTTCTCTCCCTCCCTCCCCCACCCTCCCTCTCTCTATCTCTGACTCCTAACTTTATTTCCAGTACGGCTCAGGCCGGAGGGATTGGAGGGTGGGGAGAGAGCCTTCTACTTTGCTATTCTTACCTACGACTATCACTGGGGAGATATTCATTCTCTACCAGTAACCTTCTAATCAGATCACCCCGTGTGGACCGTAAGGTCTGTTGTGGTCTGTGATTCTATGTAACTCTATGTAACTCCCTCTCTCTCTCTCACTCCTCTCCTCTCCTCTCTTCCTCTTACTTCTTTTGCCTCATTTTTACCCGTTCCTCCTGCCTCCCCACTTTATATACTCGCCTCATTTCCTTCTGTCTTCTTTCTTACCTACCCTCTTATTCTCTCCCTTCCTTACCCTCTTCAGTTATTTTTTTTTTCTTGACCTGATATCCTCATCTATCCTACACTGCTTTCTCCTATCTATCCTTCTTTCCTTTTTTCCTCTCCGCTTCTGTCCTTCATCTTTCTATTATTTCACTTCTATTTCCTACTCGATATATGAGGTGGAGCAATGAATGGAGTAGGTTGGAGAGGTGAGGTTGTAAGGTTTGGTTGAGAGGTGAGGTTGAGAGGTGACGTTGTAAGGTATGGTGAGAGGTGAGGTTGAGAGGTAAGGTTGTAAGGTGGGGTTGAGAGGTGAGGTTGTAAGGTTTGGTTGAGAGGTGAGGGTTGAGAGGTGAGTTTGTAAGGTTGGTTAAGAGGTGAGTTTGTAAGGTGGGGTGGCACTCACACCACTATATACCTCTAACACACTCACACCTCTAACACACTCACACCTCTAACACACTCACATCACTATATTATACCTCTAACAGACTCACATCATTCACTTTACACCTCCTCACCAACACTCCTCCCTGGGGGTTTTGTACCTGTGTGTTGAGGGGGAACAATTGTTGGGTTGGGGTGGAAAGCATGTACACACACACACACACACACACAAACACA
>JAWZYT010004307.1:0-65000 GCA_034508575.1 Petrolisthes manimaculis
TTTTTTGCTTCCTTCCTCTTTCCTTCCTTATCCTTTCTTATTTTTTGTTTTCTCACTCGCCCACTCATCTTTTTTCCCCTTTCTTCCGTTACTTCTCTCTTACTGCCTCACTCATGTTGTTATTTTTTTCATTCTGTGTGTACTTCTTTCCGTTCTGCTTCCCTCCTTTCTCTCTTTCATTCCTACTACCTTTAAACCCTTTCCTTTCCACCACTCCTTCACACTCATCATCTCTCCTCTCCTCCACTCTTTATTCACTTCCCCGCTCTCTCCCTTTCCCTATATATTTCCTCCACTTCCATCTCCTTTCCCTTTCCCAATTTCTTTCCTCCGCCATTCTCTCATTCTTTCATCTATTTTACTCCCTCCTTCACATACATCTCTCGTTTGACTTCCTCTCAGTTCCACTCACCTTCATTTTATGAATCTTTTCCCTACCGACCTACTTGCCTGCCTCCTGCTCCCCCCTCTTTCCTTTTCTTCCCTCCCCATCCCTTTTCTTCCTTTCCGTCTCTTTTCTATTCTCTACCTTCCTTCCCTTCCCTTCCCTTCCCTTCCCTTCCCTTCCCGTCCCTTCTATTCCTTTTCCTTCCCTTCCCTTCTATTCCCTTTCTTTCCCTTCTATTCCCTTCCCTTCAGTCGGCCATGTCGCTGTAAAATTTCCTTCAGGCATTTCAGAGCTGCAAGGTGCGTTTTCCGCTTTCATGCACAGTTGGACACGCAAATCTGAGGTGCAGTGGCTGGCGTGTGTGTGTGTGTGGCTGGCCAGAGTCACATGATACCGTCTTGCTATTAAAACAAGTGTGTGTGTGTGTGTCTTATTTATTTCTCGTCCTTCTGTTCTCCCTCCTCCTGTCCCTTCCTCTTCAAGTCCTCAGTTTCCTTAATTTTCTTTCTTCTTTCCCCTCCGTCTTCAATGTAGGCCATCTCCTGCATTACTGATTTTCCATTTCATTACTCTCTCTCTCTCTCTCTTTTTTTCTCCTCTCCTCTCTTCTCTCTCTCTCTTCTCTCTCTCTCTTCTCTCTCTCTCTTCTCTCTCTCTCTCTCTTTTCTCTCTCTCTCTTCTCTCTCTCTCTTCTCTCTCTTTCTCTCTCTCTCTCTCTCTCTCTCGCTCTCGCTCTCGCTCTCTCTCTCTATGTGTGTGTATTTTCTCCTACATATATTTTCACTTTCTTTACTCCCCCCATCCATACCTTTCCAGCCAGCTTTTTTCCAGCCGTTTCCTTCACTTCCACTCAGGCGGCTCGCATCTGTCTCAATCTCTGTCTCCAAGGAATTTTTGTACACCTGCATCTGGCTTTTTTTTTTTCCTTATCTCTGTGTCAGCGTCCAATGTCCTTAAGGGAATACTGTAGTCCACATTTGGTACATTTATATAATATTATAGCCCCTTAATTCCCCCAGGGTATGCCATGAAACAGGGCTGGATTAACAAAATTGTTGTCCTGTTGCTTAGGTCAATATTAGGTCAAGTTTTTTTTCATAACAATAGGTTTTACCTGCGGCTGCAATTTCTGTGGTCCAGCGTTCCATCCTTGCTCGGGACACGATAAAAACCTTTCACTGATGCCAGAGGTTACCACCCCCTGTGAGCAGGGGGTGTGGGTTTTGAGGCAGGTGTCTGAGGTCTTCCTGCTTACTCAGCCATAGCCGAAGCTGCCTCGGATCTCACGTGGTGGAGAGGTCTGTGGGCTACTCATCATCCTTGTGGTGTGTGCTATAGTTGTGTTTCATACACACAGTGTGTGCTACACTCTGTCCCATTAACTGCCACTCATTGGCGGACCTTTAACCTTTAACCTTTAATAGAGCTTTGTGTTCTGTACAATTTTGTTTGTAGAGTATAATGATATTGCAGTGCAAGTATAGAGATAAATGATTAACATTATCCGATCATTCATTCAGCCCAAATGCTTGTATTTAACATTGTATAATATTCACACGAGTTTCTGTCCTCTTTTGCTGTTGATGATATACATTGTAGTTACTTTGAAAAATAATATATATATATATCATTAATTTACAATTTCATTACTGAATAGCATACGTGGACGTTAATACATGCAGACACCTTTATGTTTATGTTAACTAGACTGATACATGTTTCCGATACTGAGGCTTAGCAAATATAATATTATACATTATATAACTGATTTGTGACAGGAAAGATACCGGTATATAGAGTTATTGTAAGTGAAACTATTATAGAAAAGAAAAAAAAAATACATGGGTATTCTGGTTAAATTATTGGAATATGTTACTAGCCTTATTTGTACTCAATTAAAAACCGAACATTGCATTGCATTTCTGAATAAATAGTTTCTGTTTTGTTTACAGCAATAGAACAAAGGTAATTATCATACTTTTGTTTACACATCACAGCACTCAAAAACAAAAGAAAAAAATATGCATAATTTTTTACCCTTGTTCTTTATTTCTACTTGTTTTGTTTTTTTCCGTTTGTTGTGTTTCGTTCCAAGTGTTCCTCTCCTTCCTCTCTGTGTTTTTATCTAGTGTCTGTGGTGACTCTTATGCTTTTATCTCTCTTTGTGTGTTAATTTTTAGAAAGGTATTTCCATAAGACTCTGCACCACATATTCGTTTCACTCTGTTTATATCTACTACATACATTTATTATTTTGTCTTCGTCTCTCATCCTGTATCTTCATCTGTCTATCCATCTGTTTATCTCTATGTCCAGACGTGTATTCAGATGTGCTGTATAATTAGACATGCAGCCTTACTCTACTGTATATTCCACACTGTATTCTGGCATGGTAAACTAATTGAGTGTGTATCTATCCATTTCATTTATTTATTTTTCTTTTCTCTGTTTCCATTACTATTTTTTTCACCTCAATGCATTCTTCACTGTTTTTTTGTTTTCTTATTCGTTCCACTCCATTTTCTCTTATTTTTCTTTTCACTCTTTCTTCCTACTGCCTTTTCTCTCCTTTCACCCTTTTGTTATTTAGCTTTCTCTTGACTATTTTGCCTTCATCACCCTGCTGCATGTGTCCTCCCCTCTCCCAACTCCCTTTTCTTCTCTCCCAACTCCCTTTTCTTCTCTCCCAACTCCCTTTTCTTCTCTCCCCACCTTCTTTTTATTCTGCCATTCAGTCTTCCCTTCCCCGTATTTTTTTTACTCTTCTCTCATCCTGTTCATTCTCTCGCTTCTCTCCTTTATTCCCTTCCGGCGTGCCTCCGTCTCGTCCTTCCTCTCTGTCTCCTCTCTTACCCTCTGTCGCATTCCTTCCTTCCTCTGCAGTGTGTGTGTGTGTACGTACCCCTTCCCTCTTTCCTCATCGCTTTAGTCCCCCAACCCACCACCTTTCTTTCTTCTCTTATGTTTCTCTTCCATTCCCATCTTTATTCTGTGTTCCTTCCAAGTCGCCTCTGTTCCTCTCACCTTTCTCTTTTATTCCCCTTCTCTTCCCCACGTCATTCTATTTACCTACCATGTATCTGCTTCTATCCTCTTTTCCCTTCTCTTCTTCCTTTCACCCTTTTTTATCTCCCTTCTTTTCTCTTCCCCTCCTTTCCTCTCAATCCCCCCCCCCCCCCCCCCAAGATACATCATTCTCTCCTCTCCAATCTTATTCCCTCTTCCTCTTCTTTAACCCCATCACTCTAGCCTCTTTTGTGTGTGTGTGTGTGTAATTGTATTCTGATGAAACTCCATGAAACTATTTAACTATATATTATGTAGCCATAATAATATACAGTATGTCACTCCTCCCTCCCTTCATTCATGTTACATTTCCCCTTCCCCTCTCCACATCCCCATTCCCTCATCCTTTTTTTCCTCGTATCCTCGTTCTTCCTTATACTCATACATATTATCCTCTTCTACCTCCCACAGTCTCATTTTTCTTCCTTCCCTTTCCTCTTTCGCATCTTTTTTTGCTCACTCCTCTTGAATTCAAAGCCTCTCCTCCTTCCTCCTCCTCATTCTCTCCTCCTCCTCCTCCTCCTCCTCCTCCTCCTCCTCCTCCTCCTCCTCCTCCTCCTCCTCCTCCTCCTCCTCCTCCTCCTCCTCCTCCTCCTCCTCCTCCTCCTCCTCCTCCTCCTCCTCCCTCCTCTCATTCTCTCCTCCTCCTCCTCCTCCTTCTCCTCCTCCTCCTCCTCCTTCTCCTCCTCCTCCTCCTCCTCCTCCTCCTCCTCCTCCTCCTCCTCCTCCTCCTCCTCCTCCTCCTCCTCCTCCTCCTCCTCCTCCTCCTCCTCTCTTTTACACCCTCCTCCTCCTCATTCTCTTCTTTCTCATTTTCGTCCCCTTCCTCCTCATTTTTACTTCCTTCTCATTCTCTCTTCCACATTCATTCTTCCTCCCTTTCTTCCTCATCATTCCTTTTCACTTCCCTCTCTTCCTCCCTTTCTTCCTCCTCCTCATTCTCACTTCCCATTCTTCCTCCCTTTCTTCATCCTCCTCATTCTCACTTCCTTCTCTTCCTCCTCCTCCTCATTCTCTACCTGGTGCTCCTCCAAATCAGAGCGTGTAGTCAGGCCATTACCAGAGACCAGGGAGGAGGGTTGCTCAGTTAGCCGTGTCTATCTTTGTCTGTTCCTATTTTCGTGTGTTGTGTGTGTATGTGTGTGTGTCTGTTTGTGTGTGTGTGTCTGTGTGTGTGTGTGTGTGGGTGTGTGTGTGTGTGTGCTGAATCAACGTCTAGAAGAATCTTTAAGAAATTTAGAGGGTATACTGTACACTCGAGGTTAAAAGTAGTTTCACCTCTCCTACCAGACTTCATGTTAACTGTAAACTCTAATTTTAACAGACTCTTAATTAATTAAATGGAATTAATTACTTAATGTGGGATGAATGTCAGAGGTCATCAACAGACAGCTAGGAGAGGCAAAGGGACTATTATTCACCCCGACTCTACACTGCTACACTGCTCTCCAAATTATTCCCAAAACAAAAATAGAATATCACAGTAGAATCCCACCAAAAAAAAAAAAAAAAAATGTTCCGTCTTTTGTATCAGCCATTGTGTGTTTCCTGTTGGCAATACTGTAATATACTCGACTTGCATCAGTGTACTATTCAAATGCCATTATTATGTTGGTAATTGTGGTAAAATGGATTCCTCCCCAACTATTCCATGCAACATCCCATCATTAGAGGAATAGTACAATGTTGCTAAATGTGGAGCAAATGATTCCTCCAAACAATTTCAAGTAACAGCCCATCATTATTGTTGTTCATCTGGTCCTGTTTCCTGGCAAACTTTGGAGGAATCAAGGCGCTCCAGTCTATCAAAAGTGTTGGTAAATTTGGAGCAACTGATTCCTCCCCAACTTTTTCAAGCAAACGGCCCAACATTAGTTTGGTTAATCTGGTTCTGTTTCTTGGTATACGATGGTGTAATCAAGAGGCTTTAATGTTGTACCATAAGTATAAGATCCACTTAATATTTAGAAACACGGCCACCTCGGGACACCTTATAGGAGCCAAGATGTTTTCTCTTTCTCATCCGGGAATCGGGTCGTGCTCAACTTGATTTTTATCGTCTTGTGATTTGATGCAAACCCGTACCTTGTTAAAGCTTATAGAAATATTGTGTAAATCGGTTCTATTCATTTACTTTGTATTAAAAGATTAATTTTCCCTACTACAGCCCTTGAGAGTAGGATCATGCATGTGACTATTATTATTATTATTATTATTATTATTATTAGTAGTAGTAGTAGTAGTAGTAGTAGTAGTAGTAGTAGTAGTAGTATAACTTGATATTGTACTGTACTAGTCTGGTGTGAGACTTAAAGTTGAGCTGCGAAATCTGAGCAAATTAAGTTTATGTGGTGGTGAAGTAAGTCGGGGCTAAGGAGGTCAGGTAAGGTGTTGGGTAAAGTCAGGTGTACAGTCATCGTCAGTAGTTCTTACACAGCTTTAAAACACTAAAGTCGAAGAAAATGGGTTGGCATTACACACACACACACAGTTATTTATATTCAAGTATTTTACAAGGTGTTTTAATAATACATGTTCATGCAGGATTACTGTAAATGGTTCTTTATTCTTGATTGATGTTATTTCCTTTTCTTAGGAAAGTTTGCTATTCATGTTGGGTCTCATTATGATTCACCTGGGATTCATATACAGTATACATAAAGAAAGTGTCACCTTTAACAATATATTCCATCACTGTTATTTGCATCATCTTTACATAATTATGAACAGAGTCTAATAAGATAACCAATGTAGTACATCTTTGCTTGAGTCCAGCACAGTATACAGGGGTAGGTATACAAGTCTCTATGAGGCCTATATAGAGTCACGGCACAACAGGAGACCTTCCACATCTCAAAGAGGCGAACCACCGGCACAGTCACGGAGGTTGGCTACTTACGATGAGAGAGTAGAATGTTCACTTGACCACGAGTGACAGCAAAGTGACTACCTCACCTGCTCCTAGTAGGCTGGAGAGAAAGGAAATGTAAATCTATATATCTAAATGAAGAGACTGTACTAGTTTGAGCTAAAATTCATACCACCCCTCGCATATGTATTTGACAGGGATGGTTTACAAACTCTAACAAACAGACTCAAGGATTCGAGTCAGCCGCGTACCATAGGAAAATACCCACAAGCTGTTCAGTAATTAATATATACAAGCATACGCTATTTATAAAATCCCCTTACAAGTACATTGATATATACAGTTCAAGATTTAAAAAAGATCATATCACACACCACCATCTTCAATATTAATGTATGGAAAAATAAACATTGAGTTATTTCAGGGTAGGACGTGAATGTCAAACTGAATCATTATTCTTTTTACCCGTGGCAGACAGCTTTGTTCTGGCTGAGTTATGATGATGATGATGATGATGATGGTGTATGTGTGTGTGAGAGAGAGAGAGAGAGAGAGAGAGAGAGAGAGAGAGAGAGAGAGAGAGAGAGAGAGAGAGAGAGAGAGAGAGAGAGAGAGAGAGAGAGAGAGAGAGTATAGTTAGAAATTATGGACTACTCGCACTGCCCAGTCATTAATTATTTTCTTTTATGTATTTCTGTGTGTGTGTGTGTGTGTGTGTGTCTTTATCTGTACCAGTGCGTATGTATATGTATTGTATTTTTTATCAGCTTTATGTGTATATATATCATTATGCCTTTTTCTGTACCGAACTGTTTGTCAGCTTTTGTATTCCTCTATAATATGACTCGTCCTATTTTCTTTGTACAGTATATATGATTATATCCGCAAGTCTACCTTCTTCCCTACCTAACTAAATACTATTCTAACATATCCCTCAATCTGTTTGTGTTTTACGTATGTTTCTGTCTACCTACCTACCTATTTGTATGTGTGTTTACATACCTTGATATCTACCTGTCTATCTCTGTCAGTGTATGTTGCTGGTTTCTCTCTTGTCTATATGTCTGTCTATACCCACCAACCTACCTATTTGTATGTGTGTGTGTGTCTACATACCTTGATATCTACCTGTCTATCTCTGTCAGTGTGTGTAGCCTGTTCCATCCTAATGAAGCTGTCACTCCACTAACAGGGATGAGATTACCGGAAGCGACAGGAAAGGTGGAAGCTCTTTTTATACCTTACGAGTGAGTGAGTTGAGCAGTGAATGAGTAGTGAATATTAGGTGAGGTGGTAAGAAGTGAGTAGTTAGTAAGCGAGGAGAGGGCATGAGTAGTAAATGAGTGAGTGTGGGTAATGGGTAGTGAGTAGAGTGAATGAGTGAGTGTGAATAATGGGTAGTGAGTGAATAAGAGTGAATGAGTGTGTGTGAGTAATGATGCGTCGTGAGTAAAGTGAATGAATGAGTGTGAATAATGGGTAGTGAGTGAGGAAGTAGTGAATGAGTGAGGAAGTAGTGAGTGAGTGAGTGAGTTTCAAGCAGCACAGTGGGTGAATAATGTGTCATGGAGTTGCATTGGACAAGAGGAATATAGGAGGGAGGAGAGAAAGAGGATACGGTATTCAGCCAGTGGTTTGATGGATGGGGAGAAGGAGAAAACCTGGGTGATGTGTTCGTATAAAAGACAGAGAATAACAGATGATAGATAACAAGATATAGATAGATAAAGGATAGATCGATTCAATACAGTGGATAAGGAGGTTATTTACATAGATAGATTGATTGATGAAAAGAGTCTTTACAGTGGATAAGGAGGTTATATATATAGATTGATAGATAAATGGAGAATTGCGTGAGTGAGGTTCACATGGAGACAGATAATAGACACCAAATGATACATAAATAAAGAGATTACTTGTGGTTATATTATAGATGAATGGATGGAGGAGGAATGCTGCGATGGTGTTAATTCTGTGGATATAACTTACTTCAAGAATCAAAGAAGCCTAAGGTTCTCAGATTCCGATTACCTTATGATTAATGTTTGGTTCATTAGAGTGCCTTGATTCCTCCAAAGTATACCAACAACAAAACAACAAATAACAAAATAATGGTGACCAGTTGCTTGAAATAGTTTAGAGGAATTAGTTGCTCCTGATTTACTAACACTGTAAACACAAATATATATATATTTTTATTTGTGGTAGGTGGTGGCCAGGTGGCTGCATCCCAGTAGACGAAAAGTGACTTGGAAAACCCTAAAGAGTCTGGGTTCGAGTCCCACACAACAGCTCAGGTTTTCTGGTGCACGTGCGATTCTGAATATTAACCTGTTGTTCAATATTGGTGCAATAAACTGTCCAACCTCCACCACAAGTGTATATATATACATATATATATATATATAAATAAATTTTGATGGTAGGATGTGACGTATTCGTTACAAAAATCTGACATTTTCTCAGTAACATGTTATTACTATATATTATGTTATCCAAGAATAGTATCAAAAGTTCTGTCTGATGCTCTCCCAAAGGTCAAAGTCTTGATGGTTACTCCCCCCTACACACACACACACACACACACAGTCATTTTTCAGGAAAATAGTGGAACTGTTGATTGGAATTACCAAACGCTGGGATCTGGTCATCGACACACGACAGGGCTAATGGTGAAGATTTTATTTTCTTTTCCCACCCTCCAGTAATGTGAACTCTCCAGTAACGGTTCACGACCCTCCCGTTTTTCTGTGACTCGTAACAAACAATAATAATTCTGGTGTTGGAGGCTAGCAACTCTGTAAATTATGTAAATCGTCATAGATTATGTATTAAAGATATTATTTTTTTCCTTCCCCCATTAATATGATCTCTTCAGCAACAGTTCATGACCCTCGCATTTTTCTCTGGCTCGTATGAACCACAATAATAATTCTGTTGTTGGAGGGAAGCAGCAACTCTGACGTCCGAAAATTGGGTAAATGTTTCAGCTACTCTTGTTTTAAAAATGTCCTGTTTTTTATGCTCACCCTAGGGATAGAGGGGGGCATAATTTTTGTAGTAGTTGTACAGTTTGAAATAAACTTAATTAACGAGTACTCTCAGTCATTCGTATACACAGCTGGTCAACTCTGTAACATCGTGTTTTCACTATACTGTACCGTCATTAATCTTTTCCCCCTTACTACGACTTGTGCTTCTTCAATTACATATTATCTAGACACATCGAACCTATTTCAATGTGCCTTAGGACCAATCACTGGTTTTACTTTACATATGAGGACTTTTAGTGGCCTTTTATATTTTGTACTTATCTTCATCTTGTCTTTTTGATAATAATATAAATAATCATAATAATATTTTTATAAAAGAAAATTTATATTACATGGACAAGTCAGTGCACCATACATAAAGTAATCTTTGTAACTTTTGCAGTCGTGATTTGTTGTATATTAATCTGCCTGTCAAAATGTCTTTTTAATTTTATGAGACCCAATTTGGTAAACGAGAGGGAGTGTAGCAATGTTATTACGAGTATAAGTGTGGACAACCTAACCTAACCTATCCTAAGTGTGTATGAGTGGTGTTAAGAGTGACCCTAGTGCCAAGCAGGTATTAACTGGTTTCAGAACTAATCTAACCTAACCTAACCTAGGTTAACGTGACCCCTAAACTAACCTAAAGTAAGGTAAGAGAGTATGAGTAGTGTTAAGAGTGACCTGAGAGCCGGGCAGTATAAGTGGGCGTTAGTTGGTGGTCCTGCCGCCGCGCACATTGAAGGGGAGCGTCCCTACCGCCCTCGCCCCCTCACCTGGTGGCGGGCGGCAGGCGATGGCAGGGTGCAGGTGGTGGTGGCAGGGGACATTTGGTGGTGGTGGTGGTAGGGTACAGGTGATTGTGGTAGAGGGTATGGTAGGTGTTGGTGGTAGGGGACAAATAATCTTGTGGTGGCAGGGGGTACGTAATAGTGGCTGAGGTCAGGTGGTATTGGCAGGGTCAGTGGTGGCGGAGAGGTAAAGGGTAGGTAGTGGAGGCAGGGGTAAGTAATGGTGGTATAGGTGGTGATTGTTTGAGAGCTATAGAGGGTCCTGGTTCCTCCAATTCTGAAATTAGTAACACCATAGTTTGTGACAATTTTAAAGGTGAGATTCACTTGATGGTAAATTGGAGGGCTAGCGAATCCTCCAGACTATGACACGAAACAATAGATCCCATATTAATACCATTGAGGGCATGATATGGAGTACCCAAATTTCACAATGTAGCATACCAGGCTACAAAATCTACCCGATGTTACAGTTACATGATTATCGGTTGATTTTTTATTCATTGGAGATAAGAACATTGGTATGGTGATTTTTTTTTCTTTTGTTTTTCAGTATTTTTTACTCTACTGGTACATTTTTTTACCAAATGTTGTTATTCACTCGCATTATCCTTGTCCTTCCTTTTCCTTTTTTTTTTTTTTTACGTATTCTGTCTTCGTGTGATATTCGTTGTTCTGATTGTTATAACAGGTTCAGTTTGCAGCCATTTATTATTTTAGCCCAGCGAAATAACCTGAGAGCCACGTGTGTTAAATGGATCCCCAGTTTCCCTGATAGTTTCCAACGCCGGGTTATTATTATTGTGGTGGTTTCGACTCTCAGGCCTGAGTTACAGGCTCTTTATACGACAAATCCAATAGACAGGGATAATGCCTTACTATAACCTATTAAAAGAGTTGTCCATTGCCTTAGTCTGTATGTATAGGGAAGAATACATTGCATATGTATATATTATAATTATACAAATTGTTAAGAACAAAGTTTGTTTTTCCTCCTTCCAAGAAGAGCGAGGTCCAAGTCATGGTCAGAGGAAGGGCCAAGCAATCGAACACAAGCCGGTCCAGTATGTATGACAATGTTTGATGACGTCAGAGAGATTCACGCGCCTCAACTTCCAACAACACCTCTCACACACACACACACACATACACCACCAGCAGGGAACAACAGTTGTGACCAAGTTTGAGGGAATAAATACACTTTTGGTACATTGGAGCGCCCTGATGAGGATTCCCACAAAGTATGCCAGGAAATAGGACCAAAAATAGTGATGTGCCTGATGCTTGGAATGTATTGTTTGTAGGAATCAGTTGCTCCAGATTTTCCAACACTGTAAAGTCATGGTCTAATGTACTGCAACCTGGTGAATAAAAGCGAGCTATTTGAGTTAATTTTATGAACCAAAATTGCACACCAACAGCTATAGTTTCGGATCATTTTCGAAGCCATCTCATTGGAAGATATTGCAGTACATTAGACCATGACTTTACAACTCCTTTAATTGATAATGTTTCCGTGCATTGTCGCTGTGTTGAATTGTTGGTGAAGGTATTATGAGCCATGCAGTAGTAGGGTGGTTTCCTAGGCTACCATCAGAAGGGAATAATGTTCATAGTGATTTTCGGCAAGGTATACATTTTTAGGAAGGTATACATTTCTGAGTAGGTATGCATTTTTGGGGCAAGGTATGCATTATTGGTAACATATAACTTCTCCCCAAGGTACCGGTATACATCTGGAGCGTTGTACAGTCGCGGTTAATAATTATCATTCACATATGGGTATTTCAAACAATTTACTGTCTAATGTTTTCACGTTTACATATGATATTATTGTTTTAAGTAGTGCATAACTGCTTGTAGTAAATTAAAAGATGGTAGTCAACTTATTTATTGGAAAGTTTATCAGCTAAGAATCAGAGGGAAGCTGTCAAACTCTTACGTGAGTTACCCCTATGTAGATGATTATATTTGACCGCGATTGTACCAGCGTTGTGTCCTGTCGTACATTTGATAACACTACACTATACTAACACATCCGAAAAGTGGCCGGCCTCTCTAAATTACGTACAGTTGGACACAGAAATTCATGATACAGCCCAGGTGATAGATGCTTATCCCTCTCCAGTAATCAGTGACTTTGGTCCGGTATTGGCTTATCATCACCAACCCACAACATAGTTTCTCCCTCTGCTATATTGTATTGGTCGCAGAGGAATGTCATACTGGGAGGAGTTGAGCATCTTCCACCTCGGCTGTACTACGAATTTCTGTGTCCAACTGTACAACATAAACATATATTCCAACTGAGTGAGAATTTGTCATCAGCCATCCCTCTGCATTGAAATATATCACAATGATAACTGAGCTCAAGCATTATTTATCATATGCTGTTATTTATTTGTTTAATGAAAACTGTTTATAAAGTTCCCAAGTGCAGTAGAATGAATAATTTCGTAATAACATATATGTCATATATTTCTGTAAAGTCTTAAAACAAATTCCTAGGGCACACGAACAAAACGCCTTGTCGAAAATGTATTCAGTCATTTTACTTTTTATTATATTTCCATATTAACATCATCAGTACAGGAAAAAAGAAATGTACTCCTTTTCCAATGTATAAAGAAAAGAAAAAAAATAATGACAGCAAATTGACAGCAGAAAATGTTACCCCACCCGTTAAAAAAAAATAAAAAATCATCATATGGAGAGATTCTGTTACTATTATAAGCCAATATTAATTCGTGTGGCTCTTCCAAAGGTGCCTTGGACTTTATAATGGGAGATATATAATGGGACTGTATAATGGGAGATGAAGAAACTATTATTGTTCTTGGCTATTATGGTGACGGTGGTGATGGTGTACGAGGTGGTTGTGGTCATGTAATCACGTGTTAGTTTAGCTTTAAAACTCTGTCTGTACCCGTATACACTGTCAGCATTCTCTCTCTCTCTCTCTCTCTCTCTCTCTCTCTCTCTCTCTCTCTCTCTCTTTCTCTCTCTGTGTGTGTGTGCGTGCGTGCTATGGCGACGTTTTTGTTATTTCAGGGTTCGAAGCCCAAACTCAGATCTACATACATACCCTCATACGTTGAGTAATGGTATAACTTTTTTATGATTGGCAGAGAGAGAGAGAGTTGTTTGTGACAAGTGATGTGTGATGTGTGAATGTTTTTGATGTTTAATGTGATGTCGTTTGACCTGGTTGTATTGTTCATTTGTAAGTATGTTTGATATGTGTTACAACACTAATTACTCCGGTACTCATTAATATTGTCCGACGAGGCGCCAGATCAACGTTAAATGGACTTTATACTAATTAATTAAAGGAGAGTACATACATACAGCCTTGGTAAATCTGAAACTATTCATTCTTCCAAAGTCATTTTAAACACCAATACACACACCATTATTTTTGTTTATCTGGTCCTGTTTCCTGCATGGCATAATCTGGAGTCATCAAGCCACAGATCATCCCTCATTAGTAACATTTAAGGTGATATGTTTCCCGTGATAGTTTGGAGGAAACAGTAACTCTTAAATTTACTAAAAAAAGAAAAAAAAGAGAGAGAGTGTGGAGGAGAAAAAGCAGCAAATAAGGCTGCGATTACACCAAGCGATTCGAGTCGAGTCAAGTCACGGAGAGTCATATGATTCGAGTCATTTTGAATCAGCGCCGTCCCACCGACAAGAGTAAAAAAGTGGAGTTAACTGCACCCTACATAAGAAAGCAAAACACCAATTATCGACGTGCACTTTTAGTTGAGGAAAAAATGGCCATTATCCTAAGGTAAGAAGTGAATTATTGAAAATATAGTAAGTAGGTAAATCTAGTATTTCATGTAGTGCTTAAGCAAACAAAAAGATAATAATTCTGGATGTGAAGTCGGTAAAACATAGACATTCTTTATTTTTGGTTGTAAATACAGCGATTATAAATACAGCGGACTCGCCGTGACTGATGACAAAGTGGGACCGCCCGAGTCACTGATTCCTCCTAACTATACCAAAAAGAGATTCCCTCAATGTTTCGTGGCATAGATTGGTGTTATTAGAAACTTTCCAATTTACCAAAAAAATTATATTCCCCTTAAAGGTAGCGTCCATCCATGTCCCATTATTATTATTATTATTATTATTATTATTATTATTATTATTAGTTCAATCTGGGCCTCAAGTTGGCCTACCATAGGTAAAGGTCACTAAAGGGGAAAATATATATTTAGTTCATTAGAGCACCTTGATTCCTCCAAATTATACCAAGAAACAGGAAAATTAATATTATGGTGTCGACAGACTGTTGTTGTTGTTATTAATATTAGGGTGTCGACAGACTGTTGTTGTTGTTATTATTAATATTATGGTGTTTACAGGCTGTTGTTATTATTATTGACAGGCTCCTGTTATTGTAATTAATATGGTGTTGACAGGGTGTTGTTGTTGTTGATGTTCTCCAGGGGTGTTGTTGTTATTAATTAATAATATGATGTTGACAGGCTGTGGTTGTTATTAAAATTATGGTGTTGACAGACTTGTTATTAATATCATGGTGTTTACAGACTGTTGTTATTAATATTGTATTGACAGGCTGTTGTTGTTATCAATATTATGGTGTTGACAGACTATTGTTGTTGCTTGCCCGTTGACTGACACATGGGTAATGGTGAAAGGAACCCTGCTGTTGTTGTTGTTGTTAATTATTATCCCTCCGACGCACAGCTCTCTCATATGTGCGTCTGACGGCCATATTGCACGTTGCTGATTGGTTAATGGTAGGCATCTATCAGCCAGTCATTTCCAAGAGGGGCGGGGCTTATCGAAGGTAAATTAGCAGATTGCTTTACTAACAGAAAATAATAATATATATTTATTCTTCTGAATAACAAAAAAAAAAAGAGACAACACAATATATGGTTATTATAGTTGGTTGGTTTGTTACTAGTGAAGAACACATATTTACATTACAGACCCTGTGATCGTGTATGAAAATTGGAGGCTTCTGATTCCTACTGACCATGCAACGAAACAACCTCCTTCAATATAGGTGGTGTTTGTTTCATGGCAATATTTAAAGGACTCATTTATTTCTAATTTTCGAACTCCAGCATAGGGTCCCTTAATTAAGGAAAAACACTGTATGAGGAGGAGCCTTTATTGACCACCTTCTCTTGTTACTGTTTCAAGTCAGACACATCCTGAAGGGACAGTAGCGAAACGTAGTCAATAATGATCTCCTCCTCCTCCTCCTCCTCCTCCTCCTCCTCCTCCTCCTCCTCCTCCTCCTCCTCCTCCTACGATGGTGTTACTTCAGTATTCTGTTAAGCTGATGCAGTTTTAATTCATCTATGAAGAAGGTAGTACAGTGTTGGTAAATCTGGAGCAGCTGATTACTCCAAACTATTCCAAGCTGCAGGCCACCATTATTTTTGTTTAGCTGGTCCTATTTCCTGGCTTACTAGGGAGAAATCAATAATATGCAGAAACGAAAGAGAAAAAAAGAAAATTTCAGATATTCCCTCCTTGCCTATTTTTTTTTTCACTTAATATATTTCCTTCATGGAGGAGGAGGAGGAGGAGGAGGAGGAGGAGGAGCAGCCTCGGGCAGTACAGTGGCCACCAAATATACCTCCACCAAAAGGAAAAGACTAAAAGGAACGAGAAGAAAAATATTTGTCTTTGGAAATTTCTTAAGGCTTGATGTATGAGGAACTAGAGGAGATGAGAAAAGGAATAGACGGAGATGGTTATTATTGAGGAGAAAAACTCTTCATTTTGGTACATTGGAAGGCTGCTGATGCCACCAAACTATTCCAGGAAATAAATTACCTCCATGTTACTAATTGGTGGCATCTGTTTCGTGACAGTTTTGAGGATTCACTAGCCCTCCAATTTTCTATCAAGAGTTACTCCCCGTTAATTATTATAGGCAAGGGTACCAATACTCAGCGTCAATGCATATTTTCCCTGTCGTAGAATGTGGAACTGATGGAATGAGTGATGAATTTCCGACCCTTTTTAGAGATTCCCCACATTATCATCATATTTGTGTTTAGTGTCAGGAAGAACTATTGACTCCAACTGTATCTTTCTTTAACTGCATATTTTGATTCCTACTGTATAATATCATCTTTCTTTCACTGCATATTTTATTGGCATCATCACATTCGAATTTAGTGCAAGTAAATAAAGATTGTACCCTAATGTAACTCACCATTCTCTGGACATTGCATCATTTATCGGTTCTTATCACATTCAAGTTTACTGCAAATAAGATCTACTAACCTTCGTCTGTAACTCAGTTTTTTTTTTTTTCTCACTGCTTCTTTTATTGGTGTCATCACATTCGGGTTTAGTGCAAGTAAGATCTATAGACCACCTCACTTTTCGTTTTACTACATCTTTTATCGGCGTTATCACATTCGGGTTTAATGCCAGTAGGAACGATTGACTTCTTACTATTATTCACTTGTAAGGGGGAAACAGGACCACATTGACAAATATTATGGTGGTGTGTTGTTTGGAATAGTTTAATTGCTCCATATTTAACCATAAGATATGATGAGAATAGGCCTTGATCCTCCTTCCCAAACCCAACCAGCGGCCATTGCAACCTTATAGTCAATGTCCTGGATTTTCGTTGTCTGGCCAATAGCTCATTATCCCCGCTTGCCGCTCTTCCAATCACCCGGCAATTACCACTATCCTACACAGGCACCCCATCACACTTCTCGTTCCAACCCATTCACCCGCTACCTACCCTCACATTAACCCCTCATCCCCCCTTCATTCTCTCTCTCTCTCTCTCTCTCTGTGTGTGTGTGTGTGTGTCTGTCTGTCTGTCTGTCTGTCTGTCTGTCTGTCTGTCTGTCTGTCTGTCTGTCTGTCTGTCTCACACACACACACGTCACCAGAAAGAGTAAGGAGCTATAAAGAGAATGATGGTGGTAATGATAGCCTACTTACCTACTCCAGCCCTCCTCCCCACCCTCTCTCTCTCTCTCTCTCTTCCTCTCCTCTCCTCTCCATCTCTATCTCTACTCCTGCAAATTTCTCTCCCTTCCCTCCTTCTCTCACCACCACCACCTCCGCCATTACCGTCATCAATTTCTCCTTCACATTATATTTTACTCAACACAAACTTGAATATCCATATTATTTTTATGCAAAGATATTCAGTGGAGGGAGGGAGTGAGTGATTGAGTAGGTGATGGCGAGGGAAGGAAAGGTAGAAGGAGAAAGTAAAAACCCAGACTAGAAAAAGGAAAAATGGGGGAAATAGAGAGAGAAAGAGAAAAATATATAAGTGGGTTTTAAGTGCTTATTATTTTTGTTTTTAAATGCTGCATGGGGGTACGGTCATGGCAATCAGCTTGGGCGTACTTTTTTTTGGTTATGAAGGTAATGGTAATTGTTATGTGCGTTTCAACATGGCAAATACTCTATACAACCCGAACTCTCCCCTATTTATATATACAGGTATCAGAAACATGTGGTGTGGAGAGGAAGAAATAGGTGTGGATGGTAAGACAGAGGGTGTGGAGGATAAAATGGTAGCTAGGGTGTTGGAGTTAAGGTATGGAAGGTAAAGGGTGCTCTGTGTGTGTGTGTGGGTGTGTGTGTGTGTGTGAGTGGATGACACGGTATGGATGGTATATTATTGAATGGTGTGGTTGGTAGGATATATAGAATGCAATATGGCTGACAATGTGTGGATAGCATGTTTGGTAGGACACTGTATGTATGTATGGCAAGGTGTGGGTGGAAAGATATGTATGTATGGCAAGGTGTGGGTGGAAAGATATGTATGTATGGTGTGGTTTGTAAGGCATAATGGAGATAATTATTTGGGCGTACGAGGCGTGGTTGAGTATACAATGGGAATGACAGGGTATAGATGGTAGTGTGTGGTTGGAGTGTAGTAAGTAAAGAAATGGATGATAGGGTTTTGGGTGGTTTAAGATAAAATGCGGATAGCAGGGATGATAAGGTAATAATATGGGTAACAAGAGTGTAGTTGGTGTTGTGTGTAGGGTAAAGAATGGATGAAAGTGTGTGTGTGTGTTTGTTAGATAGAGGCTGAAGGTGGGTGGGTGACAGGGAATGGATGGCAGTGTGTGTGTGTGTGTGTGTGTGTATGATATGGTAGGTAGAGACAAAGGGTGGGTGGGTGACAGGGAATGGATGGCAGTGTGTGTGTGTGTGTGTGATATGGTAGGTAGAGACAAAGGGTGGGTGGGTGACAGGGAATGGATGGCAGAGTGCAGGGTGGAAGCAAGGACACAGGTGGTGGAGGCGGAGGGGAAGTGATAGAGGGAAATTTATCACTTTTGAGTGGTGGGCGGTTAGCGTGAAACGGGAGGGAGGGAGAGGGAGAGGTAGGAAGGAAGGGGATTTGCGTGGAAAGTGGTGGTTTTGGTGATGGTGGAAGGGGGAAGGGGTAAGGAGATGGAGAGGGTAGTTTTAGTGATGGTGGAAGAGGGGGTGGGTGGATATAGATAAGGATAGTGGTGATATTGGTGATTGTGGATGGTGAGTATAGAATGAGATGGTGGTGTTAGTGGTAGGTGATGGTGGAAGGGGAGGAGAGATAGTGATGGTGGTGGAGGATGTAGATAGTGATGGTGGTGGTGGTTATGGTGCTGGTGCAAGGGGTATATGATGGTGATAGTTGCTTGGTGGAGGGACTGAGATAGTAGCTAGTAGTAGTGTTAGTGGAGGGAGAATTGGGTAATGGTAATGGTGGTGGTAGTGATGGAGAGAGGACGGGTAGGCTTAGGTGTGGGTAGTGAAGAAAGATTAGATGTTGGTAGCAAGTAGTATTGCACGTAGAAACGACTGGTAGGAAGTTGAAAAATATATTGATGGTAGTAGTAATAATGGTAATTGGAGAAAATATATTGGTGGGAGTTGTAGTGGGAGGTAAGTACAGTGGGTTGAGTTGGGGATGAATAGGTAGTGGATGGTAGTAGTGGTAGTAATGGTAGTGGTATAGCGTTGGGTGGTTGGTACAAAACTCAGTTGCTGTGTTGTGGTATTGACAGGCTTTGTGTACATTGCTGATTTATCGGCCCAGATCCCTTCCTTTTTTCTTCGTCTTATGCCCTTTGCTTTATTCCTTTCTGTCTCTATTCCTTTCTATTTTTTCCCCCTCTAGGTATTTTTCATTGTTGATTTATCTGTTGAGATCCCTTCCTTTTTTCTCTCTGTCTTCTGCTCTTTGCTTTATTCTTCCTTTCATTCCTTTTGCTTTCCTCTTTTCCCTCTCTTTTCGGATTTTCCCCCACCCTCACTCCATAAAATGAACGTGGGTGGGAGAAACAAGGTTAGGGCCATTTTTTACTCGTTAAGGATAGCGTAACTGAAACAGACTCAACCATCTATATACCAGGAGTCTATACTGCCTGGTAAGCTTCACACACAGGTCAGTTGTAGTTTAGTGAGCTTTTAACCTTTGAGAGACGAGGGGTTCTCTTTTGTCATAAAATCTAAGTAAGCTGTTTGTTCTTTATTAATGCATTTTTTTGTTTTTTACTTCGGTAGTGCCTTCCTCCGATAAATGAACACTGTATGATGTCATCAGCCATTGTTTAACGCAAAGTTCAAATTGCATTATATATAGCGGGAAAAATGTACCCGTATACAATAATGTTTTCATAAGTATACAATTATGGACGTAAACTCTTCTGTAAGCAGGTTTTAATCATTAAAAATGGCCGTAAAGAGTTAGCCTTGACATGATGAAATGAGAAAACCTTAATCTACCATAGAGAAACATGAAGTTGTAGAACACAACCAACAATACTTTTAACACTAAACTGTTTTTAAAGACACCTTTCGCGTGAAAAAATGAAAAGCTTTTGACAGAGCTTGCTGGGACATGAGCTAACATCAACACTAGACAACACCAACACACTCATTTTACATTAACACAACACAACACCAACACACTCATTTCACATTAACACAACACCAACACCCTCATATCACATTAACACAACAACATCACACCATTCTTCATGAAGCATTACCAAAATAACAACACATGTTCTCCACACTCCCACATGTCCTGGGCTAGGCTGGGATGGCTTGGCCTTTCGTCGCCCTAGTGAACTAACTTAATTATACGGTCATTTTTCCACCACTCGCCCTGATTCACTGCTGTAGGAATTCCTGGACTTGTTCATGCCTGTTGCTGCCATGACCTTTGATATTTATAATTATGAGGCGGTCCTATGCAGGCACAAATGACCTAACACCCACCATTGTCAGCCAGCCATCAGTATAATACCCTCAGGCTCACTCTGTCTAATGTTACATATGATTAACAAAAGTAGAATGATACAGTTACCATTTCCCATAATCATAAAGCCTTCATAAACACAGCGTCTAGTGTTACGTACTGTATGGTATGTATATATATATATATATATATATATATATATATATATATATATATATATATATATATATATATATATATATATATATATATATATATATATATATATATATATATATATATACGGTATATAGGATAATATAAACGTTTTCAATTGGGAGAAAACTTACATACACAACTGATTTGTTTTTATGTTTAGTGTTACACTTGGCAAAAAGTGGGGTGATATTATTGTTTGTACCCATCAACATAATGCATCTGTTTTCACTCTTGTTTTATTGCCTGAAACTTGATTTGGATGTTTGATAATTGCTAACCATTATCATTAACCCAGTCACCGTCTGTAGTTACCTCTTAATTAAGGGAAGAGTATACTTTTGATAGATTGGAGTGCCTTGATTCCTCCAAAGTATGCCAGGAAACAGACCCAGATGAAGAAAAATAATGGTATCCTGTTACCTGGAATAGTTTGGAGGAATCACAATCTCCAAAAATGTCAAAACTATACCCTCCCCTTAATACCGAACCGTACCGATCATCGACGTAGCCCTGCCCAGCCCATGATATATTATTTGGTCTTGTTCATTCCTCCCCATCTCCCCCGTAGAGTCATTACCTCACTCTAGCATAAGAAAATATGACACTGTTGTGACGGTTTCTGTGTGTATGTATGAGAGAGAGAGAGAGAGAGAGAGAGAGAGAGAGAGAGAGAGAGAGAGAGAGAGAGAGAGCATATATAGGAGTCCAGTAGCTGCGAGAGGAGTGGTTGGTAAAGTGGAAGTTGTATGTGGAACTGAGAGAGAGAGAGAGAGAGAGAGAGAGAGAGAGAGAGAGAGAGAGAGAGAGAGAGAGAGAGAGAGAGAGAGAGAGAAAGAGAGAAAGAAAGAGATAGAGAGAGAAAGGAAGAGGGAGAGAGAGAAAGAAAGAAAGAGGGAGAGAGAGAGAAAGAAAGAAAGAAAGGGAGAGAGAGAGAGAGACAAAAAAAAAAAAAAGAGAGAGAGAGAGAGAGTGTGTTAAAGGGAGTGACAGAGGAGAAGAGTACAGTGGGATTGCATGTGTTGTGTCGACTGCTTGCTTTCCTGTTTGGTCCTTATCCAGGGTGAGTGTGTCTCTCATACAGTCACAAAAGCTCTCACTCTAACACGCGCACTCTCTACCTCACACACTCTCTCTCTTTCTCTCTCTCACTCTCATTCTCTCTCACTATCCCTTTTCCCCTCCACAAGCCTATAAGCTAACTTTTTTCCTTCCGTCCCATAGCCTACTTTCCCACCCCGTCTCCCACTAACCTTTACTTTTTGCCTCCCTAACCTACTCCCCCTTACCCTTACCCTGCCCCCCCTAAACCCCCTAACCTACTCCCCCTTACCCAGCCCTGCCCCCCCTAACCCCCCTAACCTACACCCCATTACCCTGCCCTGCCCCCCCTAACCCCCCTAACCTACTCCCCCTTACCCTGCCCTGCCCTGCCCTATCCTACTTCCAGTCAACCCGTCTTTATTTATTTACCGTGACCTACATTTTCTTTTTTTCTACTCTTTCCTTCCACCTAACTTTTTACCATATCTAACATACCCTCTTTCCCACTCAGCCTAATTCCTCTCTATATATATATCTCTCTCTCTATATCTCTCTCTATTTATCTCTCTCTCTCTCTCTCTCTCTCTCTCTCTCTCTCTCTCTCTCTCTCTCTCTCTCTCTCTCTCTCTCTCTCTCTCTATCTATCTATCTATCTATCTATCTATCTATCTCTATCTCTCCATTTTCTACACTGACCTCATTTCCCCCATGATTTTTTTTTTTTTAAGTTTTTTTTTTTTGTAGTTAGTATCATGACATTCGAATTGACTGGATGTTTACATTTTTTCACCCAACTTTTACACATTTTTCCCCTGAACTCATTCCCCCACCATTGGTTCTATTAACTCATTTCCTCTACCATTTGTGCTATTAGGTTATTTTATATATAGGTAGTTTTGTGACATTGACTGCATGGACTGACTAGCTGATTGACTGGCTGGCGATTGACCTGACTGACTGACTGACTGGCTGGCTGACTCGTGACTTAATGAAGGGTGAAGTACAGTGTTGGTAAATGAGGTCAATTGATTCCTCCAACCTATTCCAAACATCGGGACACCAGTACTTTTATTCATCTGGTTCGGTTTCCTGTATAGAATATTATTATACTTTGGTGGAATCAAGGTGTTCTAATATACCAACACACACATGCACTCTGTCTCTCTCTCTTTCTCTTATTCTCTCTTTCTCTCTCTTTCTCTCTCTCTTTCTCTTTCTCTCTCTCTCTTTTTCTCTCCTCTTTCTCTCTTTCTCTCTTTCTCTCTCTCTTTCTCTCTCTCTTTCTCTCTTTCTCTCTTTCTCTCTCTCTCTCTCTCTCTCTCACTCTCTCTCTCTCTCTAACCTTGTTCCATTCACCACTTTGTTTTTGTTCCACCTGACCTATTTTTGGCATCCACTCGCCGCCGACCTACGAAGCAATATCCTTTTTTGTCCATCGTATTCGACGCTACAGTACCAGTCAGTCACACACACACACACACACACACACACACACACACACACACACACACACACACACACACACACATATATCCCAGAACACTCGTAGTAAAGGAGAGATTGATTGATAGCCCTTTGTACCCTCCCTTACTAGACGACGGCTCACTATTGCCTCAGAACCTGCCAACAGCACACACACACACACACACACACATACATTTGATACAAGTCAAACATACATGTGGCACCTATTAAGCTAACCGCTGTATTACAAATTACATGAAATACCATAATAACGAAAGTGAGGTAATGAAGAGGCGATGATATGTTTTGTAGCTGGATTGAAGACGAGCCATCATCATCATAATAATAATAATAATAATAATAATAATAATAATAATAATAATAATAATAATAAAGATCATCGTGGAACAATCAGTCAGTGCCTCTAACAATAACACCTACATTCTACTTAACGCTGTCTATTTTTTTCCATAACATGGAAAAATCGATAGCCTCCAACAATTTACACTCCCCCCAACAACACAAACCCTTCGAAACTTACCCCCCCCCCCCATCACCAACACAAACCTTTCAATATTTACCCCCACTCCTACTACAACAACAACAGCAACAAAACGAGCCCTCTCAAGATTTTCCCCCCTCCCCCTCACCAACACAAACCCTTTAAAATTTACCCCAAATCCCACAACAACAACACAAGCACCTTCAAAATTTACCCCAAATCCCACAACAACAACAACAACTGCAACAATACAAGCACCTTCAAAATATACCCCCACTCCCCCTAACCAACACCTGCCCCTTCAAAATAGTCCACAGTTCAAGTTCATGGACAACACACCGAGAGGAAAGTTGGGGCAAGTGGCAAGGGGTCTATCTATTGGCCAGGTACCTCCCTCCCTCCCTCCCTCCTTCTTCCTTCCCTCCCTCCCTCCTTCCCTCCCTCCCTCCCTCCCTCCCTCCTTCTTCCTTCCCTCCCTCCCTCCCTCTTCCTTCCCTCCCTCCCTCCCTCTTCCTTCCCTCCCTCCCTCCCTACCTAGACCTCCGAGGAAAGAAGATAAAGTGAACAACAACAACAACAACAACACCGAGGCGAGGTTACCAGTCCACACTTCCTTCTCCTTGTGTACTGGGGTTGAAGTTGTGGTCGTGTCTTTCCAGGGTCTTGCCATACAATGTTTACCCTCCATTCCCATTCAACCCCCAACTCATAATAACTCTCATATGTTTGTTTGTTTGTTATTTGGTGGTGTTCTCTGGTGGTTTGTGTTCACTCTATTTTAACCCCCACGTTATATCACCCGGATGTGTTTTTATTTTTTCCCACGCAATATTTGTTGTTCATATTTTTGTTGTGTGTTGCTGTTTTTCCAGGTCATTTGCGCTCTTTATATTATTCCCCTCAGTGATTTCTCATTTATTTCCAGCCTGACTTAAAAACTTCACCCTTCATAAATAAATAAGATTTCCTAATGTTACTGACAAAATGTAACTATGAGCTAAATGCAATTGACACAGGCTTCCCTCAACACACACACACACACACACACACACACACACACACACACACACACACACACACACACATATAAAAGCCTCCAACTGTGCACACTGTGGATTTGCTGGCTGGCATCTATCCCTTCTTCCTTCCCTCCCTCCCTGGCCACACGCTCAATTTCTCGGCTAACTTTTGGGGAGTTGTGTGTGTGTGAGAGGGAGAGAGGTGTTGACCCTCCTTCCATCTCTCAGGAAAGTTTTTTGTCTTGGGTGATGCTTTGTTCTTTTATAGTGTCATGTGTCGTGGTGGTGTAGGTCTGTTGTTTGTTGTTGTACATTATACCGTGGGGAGGAGGTGGTCGTCGTGGTGGTGGTGAAGAGGATCCATATAAAAAAAACATAAGTGGTGTCCAGGAAATTATTAGTGTATGCATATGATATATAACAAACCACATAACATCACTCTGTATGTATCTTTGTCCTGGGGTTTAGTTGATCAATGTTACATCTGGTTACTTGTGTTTCCTTTTATATTTATTTTGCAGGTGAGTTTGTGTGTTTTAGTTGATCAATGTTTATATCTGGTTACTAATGTGTTACTTTATTTTACAGGTTAGTTTGTGTGGCACTGGAGAAAGGCATCATCATGGGAGGAGGTAATGTGATGTGATGATGTATACTGTATATCCTTATATCAACTTAAGGGGAGAGTACAGTTTCGACATTTTTAGATATAATGATTCCTCCAAACTATTCCAAGTAACAAGCCACCATTATTTTTGTTCATTTGGTTCTGTTTCCTGGCATACCGAGGTACCATACGCGATGTTCATAGACTCGAGATTGTCAGGTGTAGAAAACGTGTGTATTTCTCGAGTCCATGAACACTGCATGTCTCGGTGATGCAGGTAGAGCGACAGGACATTTGCCGCCGACTGTACATGTCACGAATTGAAATGAGCGGTTGTACCATCATTGACAGTATCTTGGTATAGGTTCGAACATCATTCTTCTACGGTATGCTAAGAGTTGGTGACAGAAAAGTTTGCTTCTTTCCTTGACTTGTCGTAGTAGCCAGGATACTTTGAAGAACAGCTAGAATAATCAAATCACCTGGGGTGGATGTGGGTTGGGAAGATATTTTAGCTGCTGTTCATTAATTTTGGTCTGTAGTCCATCACACTATCCATTGTGCTGTCGCCATCACCACGTCTTTCCTTCCTTCCCTCCTACATCCAGTCCCAGCCTTCTATTATTACTTGTTTACCTTCCTCTATTTCTATCTTGATCACTTCCTGCCGTCTCTCTTTATTTTCTGCCCTTTCCCTCCCTTCCTCCTTCATTCCATGCTCGCTCACTTCCTTCCTTCCCTCCCTTCCACCCTCCCTTCAGTAATTACATGCATTTAATTGCCGACTTTTACTTTGATTGTTTTTCTTTTCCTGGAGGTAGTAATTACGACTGTCTGTATTTTTGTATGTCTATCTGTCATTCTGTCTGTGTCTGTCTTTACCGTCTGTCTGTACCGTCTGTCTGTTTGTCAGTCCGGAGAAAGAACAAGTTTGTGTGTAGGAGTGATACTAAGGGAGAGAGATGTGAGGTGGAGGAGAGGAGGATTGTGAAGTGAGGAGGCCAAGAGAAGAGAGAAGAGATTGTGTTGTGGAAATAGATGGGCAAAAGAAAAAAAGAGAAGTGTGGGAGGGAGGAAAAAGCTGAGTTTAGAAAAGTAGAAAGGTGATGATAGAGGAGAGAATGGAATGAGTATTGAAAAAAGAATGGGAAGAAATGAAAAATGGAGGATTAAGGGAAGGAGGGGAGTGTGGAGAAACTAGAGTAACTTGTAGAAGGATTGAGAGTAAAAAAGGATTGTGTAGTGGAGAGTGAGGGAAGTAATGAAATGAGGAAAAAAGTCAGGGGTCGAGGAAAGGAATAGGAAGAAAAAGATAAAAAAGAAGGGAGTGGAGGAATGAAGAGAAGTGTGAAAAATCAACGGCCTAGGAAAAAGACCAAATTGGAGTAGGAGAGAACAGAGTGAAGTAAAGTGTAAGGGTGAGGAAAGAAGAGTAAAATAGAGTAGGAGAGAGAAGATAAGAGTAAAGTGTAAGGGTGAGGAAAGAAGAGTAAAATAGAGTAGGAGAGAGAAGATAAGAGTAAAGTGTAGGGAAGTGAAGTAGGGATAGGAGAGACTCAGAATGGAAAGGAATAAGAGAGAGAAACGTAGAGTGTAGTGCAGAATGAGGGAAGGGAAGTAGAGGTAGGAGCAAAAAGAAAAGAAAAAAGATAGAGGGAAGAGAAGTAAGGGTAGGAATGACGAAGAGGTAAGGAGAATAGGAGAGAGAAAAGTAAAGTGTAGGGTAAAGGGGAGGGAAGTAGAGGTAGGAGGTAGGAAGAGGGGAGTAGAGTATAAAGTGTAGAGGTGTAGGGAGGGAAGTAAAGGATAGGAGATAGGTAGAGTAGAGTAAAGTAAAGTGTAGGGAAGTAGGGGAGGGAAGTAAGGGGTAGGGGAGAGGTAGAGTAGGAGAGAGTAGAGTAGAGTAGAGAAGAGTAAAGTGTAGGGATGTATGTGATCGAAGTAAGGGGTAGGGGAGAGGTAGAATGGAGTGAGGAAAGTGGCACAAGAGGTCGGTGGTACAAACATTGAGACCAAACAACGCACAGATCACCTTTAAACCTACCAACCTACCCACCTATCTATCTGTCTACCTGAATACCTATCTACCTACCTACCTTTCTGTCTACCTGAATACCTACCTACCCTCCACTTATCTACCTACCTACCTACCTTTCTGTCAACCTGAATGTCTACCTACATACCCATCTATCTACTTTTCTGTCTAACAGTCACTCTAACTGAATTCCTACCTACCTATCTTTCTATCTACCGGTACCTGAATTCCTACCTACCTGAATACCGACTTATCATCCTGCCTTTCTATCCACCTGAATATCTACATGCATACCTTTCTACCTAAAATATTGACTTATCAACCTACCTATCTACCTTCTTGAACGTCTACCTATTAACCTAACTACCTATATATTATATCTACCTGCCTGAATGTTTACCAGCCTACCTACCTTTCTATCTTTCCGACGCCAATCTCATTCTGTTCCTACCCACCCTTCCTCCATTTCATCTCCTCCACTTCACACACACACACACACACAGAGCAGTTTATTCGTCAATTAGCTAGTCTGCAAACTAACCCCCCTCCCCCCCTCCCTGCCACTGCCCATTTTACCAAGTCGTCTGGCAGCCTCTCCCTCCCTCGCCTCACAAGGAAAGAAATAGTTTGATGAGCAAATAACCTTCCTTTTAACTAGGTTGACTCAGCATTACCCTCAAGGCCTGGTTCATCCTTCCTAGCACCCATGTTTTGATGCTAAGGTGTGTGTGTGTGTAGGTGGGTGTGTGTGTTTTATGCTAGTGTATGTGTATGTTTGTTTTATGCTATAGTATATATGTGTGTGTGTTTTATTGATGTTATGGAGTGTGTGTGTGTGTGTGTGTGTGTGTGATTGAAGTTGGGAAGCAAGGTAAAGCAGTTTTCGAAAATGTTTATAACGACGTACATGGATATTAGCGGATTTTGATAAAACTTTGTGTGGTGCATCACGGTTATTTGAGCTAAAAGGCCACCGAGGATCATTTATTTTTTATAATGGTTTACCCAACAAAGGGCGTTTTGTGACTGGTTATGGCGTAAATCATTTATTCATAACGCTTTAACTTGCAACTGTAGAGTTTCCTGTAGAACTATTTTATCAAGAGTTACTAAAAGGAGAAAGTAAAAAGTAAAAACGATAAAAAAAAACTGTAAAAGTCCATATGCCTAAAGCTTGTTTTGTTTTATATATAATACACGACCAATGAAATGATGAGTGTGTGATATGCAGTAGGTGAGCTGTAACTCCTATACATGACTGCACCAAGCTATATGTGTTTAATTGGCGTCTATAGCCGTGGGTCTGGATGAACATACTATAGGTGAACAAGGACATAAGAGCCACGGAAAGTAATGTGTTCAACAACAATTTGGCCCTACCCGAATTGAAGCCAGGACCCCTCGCTTGCTAGACCAGCCTCAGTATACTACTTCACAATGCGTACCACTACACTACTGTATATCCTACTGATGAATATTGTATCAGCATAACTCGTAGCACTGATAGCCATGCCTTATTAATATGAAATTGGAATAGCTTGAAATACACTATATAGTCAAACAGTCAAGCAATAATTATTCTAGAGCGATGAGGTCGTCTATAACTTTTGTGTAATATTATTGGACACATTCTGCTCTGGGTAAATGTAGAATAATAATAAAGCTGGATGAGGAGGGCGAGGGAGTAGGTAGAGAGTTATTGGAAGAGAGAGATAAAAGCAGGAACAATAGAAAAAAAAAATTACAAGAGGAAGACGAAAGTTAAAGAGTGGAGGAGGAAGAAGATAACGTCAGACAGGAGAACAATAATTAAGACGACTATGATAAAGAAGAGGAAGAGAAAGAGAAAGTCAGAACAGAGTTAGAACAGAGGAAAAAGAAGTGGAAGAGAAAGAAGAGGAAAAAGAGAAAAGTCTGAACAAAGAGAAAGAAGAAATGGAAGAGAAAGAGGAGAAAAAAGAGAACACGACGATGAGGAAGAAGAAGAAGTGTAACGTTAAGAGAAAGAATACACACAACCACAGCAGTAAAAGACAGTGGAAGAGGAGGAGTCAGGACCAAGGGAGGAAGGAAGGAAGAAAGGAAGGAAGGAAGGAAAGAAGGAAAGGAAGGGAGGAAGGAAGGAAGGAATCTAACCCCGGCTATAAATCTGGCACCACCACCACCAGGTCTTTGCTTCACTCGTCTGCCTCGGTGGTCGTTCCTCGTCCTCTCTACCCATCCCCTAGTAACCCCCCCCCCCCCAATCCCAGGCCAGGTCACACTGTTTACGACTCCACACGACTATTGGTCCACAAGATGTATGTATGTGTTACCCTCCTCCACTCACAACTTATGTATGTATACCTTGTTTTTTGTTTTTTTTACTGTGTGTGTGTGTGTGTGTGTGTGTGTGTGTGTGTGTGTGTGTGTGTGTGTGTGTGTGTGTGTGTGTGTGTGTGTGTGTGTGTGTGTGTGTGTGTGTGTGTGTGTGTGTGTGTGTGTGTGTGTGTGTTGGATAGTTGGTTGGTTTGGGTTTGGTGACGGTGCAAAATTGTTTGTCACTGATAAAAGTTACTGGTGTGTGTATGTGTGTGTTTTGTTTGTATTGTTTGTGTGTGCATGTGTGTGTATAGTTTACAGGAACGTCCACGTATATTTGTCTTATATAATATTTTGGTGCTGAAATAATGAGTGGCAGTAAAAAGCTGACCTGTTTTTCACTCCGCCTGAAAGTAAAATACCATGATAATATTACGGAAAATCCCGCCCCGATATCATTAAAATTCCTGCGTTGGGGACAGAGCAAAAATTATGCATGCGACTACATTTTTTAAGAGACATCCGTGAAAATTCTCGACTTGGGGAGGAAATCTCGGCTGTGTTGTTGTATATTCCTCCCTGGAGAATGTACAGTTGCCAAAAAAGATATTGCGACAACTATTGATACAACATTAAATAATATTAATGTCCATAGTTGTTTGTAGGGATTATAAGTATGTATTATAGAAGGATATGCATATTTCCTTTTGCTATACATGCTTATAGTCCATACAAATGGTTTTGGATATTACTATGGTTAAAGTTCTATCAAAATTTGTCGCAATACCTTTTTTGGCAACTGTACATACATACGTGATTTTCATGCCTGAATGTATGTATGTACGAGGCATCACTGAAAGAAAGAAACACACACACACACACACACACGCACACACACACACACACACACGCACACACACACACACACACACACACACACACACACACACACACACACACACACACACACACACACACTATCACAGCAGTCGCGAATACGTATTACCACATTCCCAATTATAAAATTCATAAAGGTAATGAGTAATGAGTGTGTTTATTAACGAGTGAACGAGAGAGGCGACAGGAGGAGTCGGGACAGGTGTGACAAGCAGAGAACAAGTGTGACAAAGAGAGAACAAGTGTGACAAAGAGAGAACAAGTGTGACAAGAAGAGAACAAGCGTGATAAAGAGAGAATAAGTGTGACAAGGACATGGCAAGGACAGAACAGGTGTGACAGGAGAGGAAAGGTGAGGTGAGGAGAAGACAGCTAAAGTAACGATAATGAAAATATGGTGAGTGAAGGTATGTTGTACAGTACAGGTGAGGTAAAAGAACAGGTGTGGTGTATTTTGTGGGTTGTGGGATGTGTGGTATTATATGGCTAGTGAGGTGTGATGGTAGAGGTCAGGTGTGGTGAATAGGTATAGTGGGATAGGACAGGTTTGGTGTGGTGTAGCCAAATGTGGTATGAAGATGGAAATTTCTGGTGGAGAGGAATGGTTGTAACTTAGAAGACAGGTTTTGGAATATATGTTTAGTTCCTGTGGTGTGTGTTATATAGTAAATGAAGTGTGATACTTAGTGTAGTTTAAGGTAGTGGGAGGAAGCAGCAGATGTGGTGTGGTTAGGAAACAGATGTGTGGTGTGGTGTTGTAAGTGGAACCAGGTGTAGTGAGAAGAAAAAAAACACAGATGTTGTGTGGTGAGTGTAACAAAGGTGTGTGACGAAGTGAAAGTAAATAGGTGTGTGTTGGTGTAGTGAGAGTAAACAGGTGTGTTTGTGTGGTGAGAGTAAACAGGTGTGTGTTGGTGTAGTGAGAGTAAACAGGTGTGTGGTAGTGTAGTTAGTGTAAACAGGTGTATGATGTAAGGAGAGTAAACAGGTGTAGCATGGTGAAGAGTAAACAGGTGTGTGTTGGTGTGTCATGGTGAAGAGTAAACAGGTGTGTGTTTGTGTGGTGTGGCGTGGTGGCAGGAGGTCAGTGCCAGCCTCAGTCCTACCTGACACCCTCCTCTTTACCTCAACCTCTGCCCTTTTAACCTCACTGTGGCCCTAACACCTCTGATGCTACCCTGCCCTGCCCTGCCCTGTCCTGCCCCTTCTACTGTATTCCCTGTCCTGCCCGCTGTCCTGTATACCCTTCTGTGCCCTGTCCTGTCTACCCTTTCCTGCCCTGCCAAATGTCCTGTATATATACCCTGCTCTGCTCTGCCACCTGTCCCCTTCCCCTCCCCTTCCCTTCCCTGTATAGTCCTCTCCCACTCCTCTCTCTATTTCCAATCCTCTTCTCTCCCTCTATTCGTCCCCATTCCTCCCTCCCCCATCTCTCTATTCCCCCCCATTCCCCCCTCCCTCCCACACTTCTCTCCTTGCCTCTCCAGTCCCCTCCACTCCTTCCCTTGCCTCTCCCCTCCCTTGCCTCTCCCCTCCCTTCACCCCTGACATCTCCCTTCAGACTCGTATTTTAGTGTATATCGTGGATTTCCAACCGTGTGTGTGTGTGTGTGTGTATCCATCATTTTTCTTTCCTCGAGTCATCCTTGTTCTAGATGATCTCAAGCTGCGAGTTGAAGGACAGATGAAAGTTAGTGTTGGAGAAAGGAGGAAAAAAATTCTACGCGACTGTTGCCTGAGGAAAGAATGAGTTGGCAGCCTTGTGAGATGTAGGTTCACTCAAATCAAAGAGGTTTTGGTATTTCTTGGTGCAACTGTACACACCACTCCTCTACATTACTGAGCTACCTGTATGGTCCCCCCTCCCCCACCCTTCTCTCTCTCTCCACTTTTCCTTCCTCTCTTCCTCTCCACTTTTCCTCTCTCCTGCCTCGCTTTCCTCCCTCCCTTTCTCCTGCCTTGCTCTCCTCACCCCACCCTCCTGTCTATATTACCTCCCTCCCTTTCTTTCCTCCCTTCCTCCTGCCTCGCTTTCCTCATCCCCTCCCTCCTGCCTCGTTTTTACTCTTCCCCGGCTTACGTCCCTCCCTTCCTGCATCCCTCCTGCTTCATCTTCATCTCTCCTTCCTGCTTTACTTTCCTCCCTTCCTGCTTTACTTTCCTCCCTTCCTCCCTCACCTATCTACTTCCCTCCTTCCTCCCTCACCTGTCTCCTCCCATTCCTCCGTCACTCGCTCCTTTCTCACAATCCTCCATCATGCCTTCCTTACCTCTATCCATCGGTTTTCATCCTCTATCCTACACCCTCACATCCTTTCTTTCTCAGCACACCCCCCCCCCCCCTTCTACATGACATCAATCCCCCCTCCCAAACCTTACGTTCATGTCATGGTACCGTGGTGTGGTGTCGTGTAGTCGTGTGTTATCATATGGTATCGTATGTTGTCGTGTAGTGTCTTTTGAAGTGATGTCGTCGTGGTGTGGTGTCGTGTGAAGTCGTGTTGTTTCGTGGTGTCTTGGTATGGTGTGGTGTGATGTGATGTGATGTGGAGTTGTGTGGTATCGTATGTTAAAGCACACACACATTCTCACACCTCCACTCTGCTAATTGACCCCCTCCACAACAAGAGACGACAGATTGCTATGACGTCACCCCAAGTCCTCTCAAACAAACGCCTCTCTTCTCTCTCTCTCATATATATATATATATTTAAAACTGTATGTGTAGGAGTGGATTTACTAGAATCACCACCACCAGTTTCCTACAATCAATGAACACAAACCAAGGGTCATTCGTTTTATCAAGCCTTCCTTGTGAGTGAATGAGATTTGTCTGTGATATTATTACTATTATGTTATACCTTTGGACTCTCAGTTGCGCTTCCCTACAACAAGAAAAGAATGTTCTGCTTTAGTTCAGAGAGAAATCAATAAGTTTTCAGCCATCCAGCCTTCGTCCATGGGTTAATAATATTCACATGTCGTCTATACTTGGTTGTTATATGTGAATTTTTATATTTACTGATTCATTCTGACACATTGTAATATTTACCCATTTGAGCTGATAACTATAACCCATTCTGCTATTTACTCATTCTAATAATTGATCATTCATTCAGGTATTGACTCACTCATCCTGATATTTACTCATTCAGATATTAACTTAAACTGATATTTACTCATTCAGATATTAACTTATACTGATATTTACTCATTCAGATATTAACTTAAACTGATATTTACTCATTCAGATATTAACTTATTCATACTGATATTTACTCATTCAGATATTAACTTATACTGATATTTACACATTCAGATATTAACTTATACTGATATTTACTCATTCAGATATTAACTTATTCATACTGATATTTACTCATTCAGATATTAACTTATACTGATATTTACTCATTCAGATATTAACTTATACTGATATTTACTCATTCAGATATTAACTTATACTGATATTTACTCATTCAGATATTAACTTATTCATACTGATATTTACTCATTCAGATATTAACTTATTCATACTGATATTTACTCATTCAGATATTAACTTACTCATTCTGATATTTACTGATATTGTGAGGGACACTGATATTATGCCAGCTATGAGTCACACATATCAGCCAATAATGATACAAGGTGGAAATGTGTGACTATGAACTCGCTATTTTTAAACACTTATATAGCCATGCAGTTCGATCAAAGTATAGTCATAATCATCATCATAGTTATCGTCCTGTCCAGAATATCGTCATAGTCGTCACCATAGTCATCTCCCAGTCTATAAAATATAAGGAATATTTTATTAATTTCATATAATAACATTCATTGCAATTTGATCCATAAGTAGTTTAATATCAATCAATCCAACCTTGTGTCTTGAGTAGAATGATTCATAGGTAGATTTGCATATACTTATATTATTTTTTTATCAACTGTTAAACAATAAACACCATTTCACCATAAGATTATTAGAAAAACGCTGCTTATTACATGAACATCACTGGATTCTGTCTACACACATACACACACACACACACACACACACACACACACACACACACACACACACACACACACACACACACACACACACACACACACACACACTACAGAACATTAGTAACTCCTCCCTTTGTCAGAGAGCGGATATTAACTGTGGCATTATGAGGATGTGTGTGTGTGTGTGTGTGAACCTGGAGGCGTACCCAAGGATGTATTATATTAGAGGAGGCGGCGTGTGACACAGACCGTCAAGGGACAACATTGTCAACATTACCTAATCTCTTGTATGTATGGTTTAGGGGAGATTCTCTTGTTGGTATATTGGAAGGTTTACTGATTCCTCCTAACTAGACTAGAAAACAGACAAATATGGGATATGTTTCGTGGCACAGTTTGAAAGAATCAGAAGCCTTCAACATCACCAACAAATGAATATTCCCTTAACGTTGTATTATCAAATCGTGTTGTGAAATATGGTGTAAACACATGATAAAAAGGGCTAACTATAACTATACTGGTTGTGTATATGGACGTTATGTATTGGGGTGGGGCTTTCATTACGTTTATACTATATTATACACTTTGATTCCCCCAAAGTATGTCAGGAAACAGATCTAGATTAACAAAACAATACTGGTGGCCTGTTGCTTCGAATAGTTTGGAGGAATCAGTTGTTCCAGACTTACCAACACTGCATATATTATCCCCTTAAATCATAGGACAAGACAGCGACACCACTATCTAGTACTAATTATTTCTAGTATTAATTATTTGTGATAATGGTAGAATTAATTAATGCTTTCCTAAATAGTTTACCCGAAGGCACAAACAGAATTGGTGTCATGAATGTGTACCACTTTATAATTATGAATTTAACCATTATAGATTAAGTTTTATAATACAACCATCTCTCAATGCTGTTCATTCTTCCATCCTTCTTTAACGATAGTTGTGGTAGCTACTGTACAATATTATATTGTACACCATCCTAAACTTCATCCAATTACTAGATGGCGTCGCTGCTACTGTTTTTATTATATATCCTTGGTTAGGTCTTGACGGAGAAGTTGATTAATTATATATAGTGTGTGTTGTGTGTGTTGTGTGTGTGTTCGTTCGTTCGTTCGTTCGTTCGTTCGTTCGTTCGTTCGTCAGGCTGCGTCACCAACATCATGGGGAGATCCAGACGTCTTTTCCTGCTAGGGTAGGTATGAGGTAGGTAGTGTAGGCTGGAAGGCAGGAGGAGAGAAAAAAGGGAGTGAAGAAAGAAACAAAACCCAGGCGACTCAGCAAACAATATTACTTTGCTGAGAAAGGACACGTTATTATTATTATGTGTTGTTATTATTATTATTTTATTTATTTTATTACTATTTTATTATTATTATTATTATTATTATTGTTATTGTATTATTACTATTATTTTATTATTGCTATTATTATTATTATTACTATTATTATTTATTATTATTATTATATACAATATATTATATTATATTATATACAAGTAATAATGAGTAATATAATAAGTAATATAAAAAGTCAATAATTATGCTGAGGGTCAGGATTTGCTTCAGGTTTGCTTCTCTTCCTGATGTTTAGTAATTATCAAAAGTGGATAATTATGTTATATAATATTTTACCCTTGTTTATAATGATGAACCTTCAACTTGTATATTAGCTTGATTGGATCGGGTACAGGAGAGAACAACAATATGAAGCAGGTAGAGAATAGGGTAGGTAGGGTGGTAGGTAGGTAAGTAGATAGGTAGGTAGGTCGGTAGATAGGTAAATAAGTAAATAGGTATGTAGGTAGATAGATAGATAGGTCAGTCGGTAGGAAGGTAGGTAGGTAGGTAAGTAGGTCGGTAGATAGGTAGGTAGGTAAATAAATAAAAAGGTATGTAGGTAGGGAGGTAGGATTTATGACCCGGATGAGATCAACACGAGACAGAAGAGCATCACCACCACCAAACGACGTGGTGGTGTGTGTGTGTGTGTGTGTGTGTGTGTGTGTGAGTGGTAGTGGTGAGTGAGTGAGTGAGTGAGTGAGTGGTGGTGGTGGTGGTGGCACTCTGATCGGGGAGTGCCGGTAAGAAGAACACTGCTTTAATTTGTCTGTCCTCTCTCTCTCTCTTTCTCTCTCTCTCTCTCTCTCCGTTCATGCTCACGCACACGTGCATACACATACATACACACGCACATGAACATACACACATGCACACACACAGAAAAAAACCCACACACACACATGGGGATGCATATGATTTTCGTAGAAGAATGGCACACACTCGTATGCACATAATGTATACGGAAAACGTCCACACTCATGCATACACACAGCATAGCAAGGCAGAGAGATGTAGAGATAGATGGATAGACTGATTGGGTGTGAGCGAGTAAGAGAGAGTGTGTGTGAGTGAGTGAGTGAAAGAGGGCGGATGGCGGCAAAAAGAGATATGGTTAGATAAGAGAGAGGGAGTAAGAGTGTGATTGTGAGAGCTTGTTTGTGTGATGGAGTGAAAGAGAGCCGGAGGATAAAGTAAAATCAAGATATATATATATATAAAGAGAGAGAGAGTGTGTGTGTGTGAGCAGGGGGTATAGGGTAAATGACCACATTTATAATCAAATCGGAAGGACTGAAATACAACCGAAAATACCAGTTGGTCGGTATTTTTATCATGCAAAACTGTCCTGAAAAAATAACCTGTTCCTGCCACAAACCACGATGACTGCAACTCCATCCTCACTGATTTGTTTCAGTCCGTATTATAGCAACTCGGAATACATTATTTTGTACTACTATCCGGATGCATTTCAGTCCTTCATGAGGTTTGTTTGACTGGGAATACGACGAGCCAAAATCTCCCTACTGCCACAAAACCCGATCTCTGTAATTCCACCCATGCACCCGATAGTTTGAGTTCGGGATGTATTTCAACAACTCAGAATGCATCGCTAGCACTATCAGGAAGTATTACAGTCCCTCGGGTTTGTTTGACTTGGAATCCGACACAAGGTTAAGTGACCCACAAAGCCTAAAAAGACACATTCCTAACACTATCTATCGGGAAGTAGTACAGTCCCTCGGGTTTGTTTTGACTTGGAACAATATACAAGCTTGGAGATTGGAGTGCCTTGATTCTTCCAAAGTATGCCACGAAACAGAACCAAATGGACAAATATAATGGTGTTCTGTTGCTTGGATTAGTTTGGAGGAATCATTATCTACAAAAAAAAACAAAAAAAACAAAAACTATACTCTCCCCTTAAATCGGCTCACTGTCTCCAAAACCATTCCGAGATTGGCCCGTTACTCCTGGTGATAATATTTCGTGGTTGCGTTTCCTTGGCAGCCCCCGGGACACTGCTATTGCTCTTCCTCCTCCTCCTCCTGCTCCTCCTCCTCCTGCTTCTGCTTTTGGGGATTTACTGTATGTCTTGGTGGTGGTGGTGATATATTTTGGTGGTGTGTGTAGTGATGGTGGTTGGGTGATGGTGGTGATAGCTTACGTCTTAATAATGGTGTTGGTGATGAGTGTTATGGTGTTAGGATGATGGTGATTGATGGTCTGTTATGTTGGTGATGATAATATCGGAATAATGTAGTGATGATGGTAATGGTGATAGTTTTAGCAAAGATATGGTAAAGGATATCAATGATGATGATAATGATAGTATTTCAATGGTGTTAATGGTGATGTGATGATGGTGATGCAGGTGTTCTTAATGGTGAGGATAGAGTGAGAGGAGACCAAAGCTGAGAGAGAGTGATGACTGTTATTATTTTAAGGTAAAGGGGAGACGGACGAGGGAAAGGCAGAAGGGAGAAAGAGGAGGAGGAGGAGGAGCAGGAGGAAGAGAATGAAGAAGAGGGAGCAAAGACGACTAAAGGGAAAAGCAAGCAAAGGACAACCAACAGAGACAACGATGGAGAAAGTAGATAGAAAAGGCATATATATGGAGAGAGAGAGAGAGAGTTATGTGTGGATTTGGAAAGATATTACATTAAGTGTCTGTAGAGAGATATATAATGAAGGTTGATGGAAGTATATAATTCTCTTTCTCTCTCTCTCTCTCTCCAGCGGTGGCGTGATCCAAATATTTCATTTGTAATGGAGTGTGATGTGTAGTGTAGTGTAGTGAGGTGTGATGTGACATTAATATGGTATGATGTAGTTTAGTGCAGTATGTCTTATTGCAGTGTGGTGAGGTATATATAGTGTAGTTGGTTATAGTGTAGTTATAGTGTGAGAACCCCGTGGTTGGTTCAGGCGCCACCACCACCACTACCACCACCACCACCACCACCACCATACCGGGTTAAAGAGGATGGGTGGTAGGGCGGGGCGTTCCTCCCATCGCTGCTCCTCTACTGCTCTTCTCTGCTCTGGTGCCAACGCTGGTGCCAGAGCTGGTGTCGTGGTGTCAGGAATTGTGTGTCGGTTTTAGGAGTGGAATGGTGGTGTCAGGAATTGTGTGTCGGTGTTAGGAGTGGAGTGGTGGTGTCAGGAATTGTGTGTTGGTGTTAGGAGTGGAGTGGTGGTGTCAGGAATTGTGTGTTGGTGTTAGGAGTGGAGTGGTGGTGTCAGGAATTGTGTGTTGGTGTCAGGAATTGTGTTATGGTGTCAGAAAATGTGTGTTGGTGTCTGGGATGGTGTGATAGTGTCAGAAAATGTGTAGTGGTGCCAAGAGTGGTGTAGTGGTGTCAGGAATTGTGTGTTAATGTTAGGAGTGGTGAGGTGTTGTCAGGGGTGGTGTGGTGGTGTCAGAAGTCATATTGGATGATGTAGTTGTAGTGGTGTCAGTCCAAGTACCAAAGATTGTGGTGATGGTAGTATCAAAAGTAGATGGAGTGGTTGGGGATAATGACGGCAGTGGTGGGGTTGTTGTTGGTGGTGATGGTGTTGATAGAAGTCTTATATGTGATGATGGTGGTGTTAATATTGGTAGTCTTATATGTGATGATGGTGGTATATAGTGTTGAAAGTAAGGATGGTTCTGGTGATTGATGATGATGGTGGTGGTGGTGGTGTGGCAGTGGTGAAGTTATTGAGAGTAGTGGTAGTGGTAGTGGTAAATGTGACAGTGATGGTGTTAGTGGTAAATGTGATGGTGGTGGTGGTGGTGGTGTTGTTGATAGTTGTTGTGTTAAATGTGGTGATAATGGTGGTGGTGGAGGTAGTGAGAAGTGTGGTTTAGGTAGTGCAAAAACGGTTCGTGATACGGGATTAAAGAGAGAGAGAGAGAGAGAGAGAGAGAGAGAGAGAGAGAGAGAGAGAGAGAGAGAGAGAGATTAGGTGTGAGGTGTGATGTTGTGGTGATATACTGGTGATGAGTGTAATGGTGTAGTAGTGGTGACGGTGATTGTAACTTAATGATGGTGATTAGTGTGGTGTTGTATTGGTGATGATAGTGTATGTGTTATCTAAATGAAGAGACTCTGTTTGTCTGTCGGGCAATACAAATTGTCATGTGACCACCTACAGCGCCAGGAATTCACACACGGAAAGTGTACGTACACGAGGGGGGACAGGGGACATTTTCGTCACAAAAAACACCCCACTAATTACTTAATTACACATACTTCACTTCTTATGGTCTAGTAATACCTATGACGGGTGTTGTAGAAAGATGGTGTTGATGAATGATAATGTGTAGTAGTGATGGTGTTGGTGAATGATAATGTGTTTGTGATGGAGGGAGTGTGTGGTATAGTGATGAAGCTTTTATAGAATAATATAGTGATAGTACAGAGTAATGGTTCCGTAGTGGTGATAGTAATACAGGGTGAGTGATTGTGGTAGTAGTGATAGTGCAGGGTGAATGATGGTGGTGGTGGTAGTGCAAGATGAGTGATCGTGGTGGTGGTAGTAGTAGTGTTGGTAGTGGTAGTATTGAGTGATAGTGGTGGTGATTGAATTGGTAGTGTTGAAAGTACTAGGGTTGGTAGCCCTGGTGCTGTTAAAGGCAGGAGTGGCACTGACTTGACAGGTGCATTGTATCACTCAACATGGGAAGTTAGTGAGAGAATGGAGGGAGGGAGGTGAATGGTAAATTGGAAGGGTGGGAGGAAGGAAGGTAGATTGGTAATATGATTTAACAGAGGAGAGAGAGAGAGAAAGAAAGAGAGAGAAAGAAAGAGAGAGATGCTATGTGTGTGTGTGTGTTGGAGATGATGGATGTAAGATAATCGTAAAATTATTTGGCATTGGTGAATTAGGAGAGGGAGAAAGAGTTGATCTATGTTAGAAATGGATGTTTATGGAACCAGAAGAGAGGAATAGAGTTTGGAAGGTGGAAATAATAGAAAATGGAAAGGGGGAGGAGAACATAAAAGGTAAGGATATTGAGGAAGGGAATTAAAAGTGGAAAGGAAAGAAAAATAAAATAATAATAGAAAAATAGGATGGGAAAGCGAGAAAAAAGAGTATGAATATTGGCGAGAAGAATACGTAGAGGGGAAAATGGAGAAAAGAGGAAAATGAAGGAGGCGGAAGAGCAGGAAGTGAGAAGAAGGGAAGGGAAGATGAGTGAGTGAGTGTGTGAGTGAGTGAGAGAGAGAGTGAGAAAGGAACACATATTGTTAATGCCTGAAAAAATTTCTAGGAACGGTTAACATCATCTGAGTAATGTTAGCTGCAGAAATGTTGTGTGAGTGGAAGAGGGATGAAAGAAGAGAAGTGGTGGGTATATATGAGGGAGTGAAGGAGGAAGGAAAGAAGGAAGGAAGGAAGGAAGGGAGTGTTTTGTATATGGTGGGTATTATGAAGGAGTGGAGGAGGGAGGGAGAAAGGAAAGGAGTGGAGGAGGAAGGATGGAGGTGTTTTGTACATGAGGCAGGGAGGGAGGGAGGGAAAGTAGTTGGAGCATATATGAGGGAGTAAAGTAGGAAGGAAAAGAGTGTTTTGTACATGAGGGAGGGAGAAAAGAGTTGGTGTTAGAGGGAGTGAATGGAGAAGGGAGTGTTTTGTATATGAAAGAGAAAATACAGTGGTTAGTGTATGGGGGAGTGAAGGAGAATGTTTTTAAAATGAGGCTAGTCCAGTAATATGTTTGAGGAAAAGAGAGTGTTGGGAGTGTGTGTGAAAGAGCGAGGGAGAGTGAGTGAGTGAGATGTGTAAGACGGAATGAGGGGGAGAGGGTCAGGTGTTTTGAGGGAGGGGTATTGCAGAGTTACAGCTTCGTGAGGGAGAGAGGTACTGATGGAGAAGAGACTGTTTTGTATGCGAGTGAGGGACGTAGAGTCAGTAACTTGTTTTGGGGAGGAAGGGAGATTGTAAAGTGTGAGTGAAAAGTGGAGGGAGGAAGGGAGGGAAGCAAACTGTGTGGCGTATAAGTAAAGGTGTGTCAGCGAGGGTGGGAGTGTAGGATATGTAAGTTAGGGGTCAGGTACGTGAGGGAGAGTGGAAAGGTGAGAGTGTGTGTCAGACATGAAAGAAAAATAGGTGTTTTTTTGGATCGGTGATGCCTAAGAAAAATTAGGTGCTTCGTGAACACTGAAAAATCCAGAGTTAACCCTTAAAGGGGAAGTACAGTGTTGGTATATTTACAGCAACTGATTCTCCAAACTATTCCAAGCAACAAGTCACCATTAATTTTGTTATTCTGGTTGTGTTTCCTGGCATATTTTGGAGGAATCAAGGCACTCTAATGAACCAAAAGTATACTATCCCCTAAGCAATGATGGAACTCAGTGGATGCATTGATCTTTGCGCTCACATCAATCTATTTTACTTATTACTAGAAACACGTTAAAATTATTGTAAATCCAATTATTCATATACCAAGAACTAATATTTTACCCGATATACTTGGAACCACTTTACCAGAAGATTTAAACTTAAGGGAATAACATACATTTGTTCATTAGAACGCCTTGATTCCTCCAAAGTATGCCAGGAAACAGGACCAAATAGACAAAAACAATAGTGTCCAGTTGCTTGGAATAGTTCGGGGGAATCAGTTGCTCCAGATTTACCAACAGTGCACTCACTCACTCACTACCCGCTTAATAATTACGAGGTTGAATCCGGTCAGACCTGGGGATAAGAATACTTTTTTTTTTCTTGATACTCTGGCTGGGTTTTGGGTAAATGTCAGAAATGTGTTGCCGGCACCAGTACAACAAGTCCATGTTATTATGATGGTAGGTTAGGTACGGTATGTTACTACACACGGACTCGTAAAATTCAAGTAATAGAGTTTATTGTTGTTGTTGTTGTTGTCTTCTTTTACTATATATTTCATTTGCGAAACAAAACAAAAAATGAATGTTGTTGTTGCAGTCTTTTATTATATAATATATTTCATTTAAGGATGAACAAAAATTTGGATGGAAGTTCATATCGTGAAAACAAATAACCGGACCAACATGAACTACAGAAAGAAAAAATTGAAATGGTAAAACCTACAGACAGACAGACAGAAAAAAGGTCAATTTACACCACCACACATTCACCAGGGAACGGCAGTAATATTATATCAGTATGCTGTTGATTTGAAGTTAAAAAAAAAAAATCTACGAGTATATAACTTTCGTGTATACAACTTTCATTCTGATTTGAGGGTATTTTTAGAAACTTTATGGGAGGCATAAGTGAAACATATCTCTACCATCAGTGTACTTGTTGTCAGAGTTAGTTTGAGGTTTGTTGTAACTCGTCTTAAAGGGGTAAGTGTTTATTTAATCTGGAACAACTGATTATTATAAACTATTCCAAACATCAGGTCAACATTATTTTTGTTAGCCTGGTCCCGTTCCCTTGCATACATTTGGGGGAAGCAAGACACTTTACTGTACCAAAATTATAACAATCCTTTTAACATTTGAATCACGAGAATCTTCCTGTGATGCTTTAAATTGCCTGGTGATAGTACACACGGATAGTCGAAGCCTGCGATAGGAATCAGGCGGCTTCTGGACGACATACCCACCCAAAGCCTCCATCCATCCATTGGTTCGAGATGTGTGTTAGGTTCTGGTAATGGTTTGCGTGGCCTGACGTCCAGAAACAGTCTGCTTCAGGTCTTGGGCTTCGATTCAGGTGGGCTAGAGACTATGGTATCCGAGTGTACATATATGGTATTTAAAACTCGGGTTCATGTTTAATTAAAGCTCAGTTGAAATAGTTTTTTGCCTCTAGACATAAAAATTATGTCCCCCTTGCAGAAAAGGTATCAGAGGTTAGAGAGAAATACAGGAGATGGAGAGAGATAAACGAACCTTGAAGGGAGTATGTAGTAGGAGAAAAAATTTAAGAGGAGAATTTGTTTGTAAGAAAACACATTACCTCAGTACAAGAGTAGTGGATATGTTTTGTTGTAGTGTTTAGAAGACAACATAGACTCCAAAACTCCCACAGCACTTGGCCCCATGATAACATAATAACATATTGTCATTATATTGTTGGCAAGTTTGGAGGCAGTCGAATTCTCGGGAATGTTAAAGTAAAAAAAGGCCACGTGTTGAATAAATGTTTTTTGGGAAATGATTTAAAGTTTCTGTAGCCTTGACCTCTTGATAACATGGATGAGCCCATTAAATATTACCCGAGTCCTTTACTAATACAATTCTTCACACCTGTCTCTCCTTTCCTTCTATTTCCTTCGTACTTGCTGTCCCACTTCTGTACCACCTCTGCCACCTCCTCCCTCGTCCTACTGTGTCATTCAGGGCTAACCATTACAATTGATTGATATTAGTCGCCGCAACAGCGTGGTCATATAGCGCCAGGAGAAGGTGATAGAGAGGTGAGACAGCAAGCAGGAAGGAATTAGAAAGGAAAGGGGAACAGAAAGGTAGTGGCTGGGGCAGAAGGGGCACCAAACCCCTTAAAGTATTGCCCACATCACTATATCACTACGGGTGTTTTCAGGGCTAAGGAGGTCTTCTTTCATCCCCAATCAGTCTCCCCTACAAAAAAACCCACCAGTCCTTTTCAATTTTTCTTATACTGTCAATCCATTCCTTCTGTTTCATTCGTGCTTGTTGTCCCACTTTCATACCACCTCTTATTATAATACTCCCTCGTCCTGCTACGTCTTTCAGGCCTATGGTGATTTTATTTCATGCCATTCTCATCGTCCCTATACTATACAAGAGGATGCTCAGGTGTGGCCAGAGCGACGCCCCTAACACCTGTGAACTTAGTGGCAGATTACCCGCGTGGAGTGTTGGAGAAAGTTAATATTTTTTCCCGCCAGTCCAACCCCGCAGAGCGTTTAATTAAGTACATTTCGGACTGGCTCTAATTGTTGTTGTGTTGTGTTGTTGTTGTTGTTGTATCTTGTGTGTTTGCGTGTTGTAGTGTAGTGTTTGAATGTGTGTGTGTTTTTATCTTATTGTTATTTTTAATGTTCTGACACTGGACATAGGATTCATCAAGCCCGTTACCATGGCCCAGGTCAGTTGCTACGCTCACACACACACACACACACACGTCACGACTCCGAACTAGTACCCAGCCACAGATTGAGGGAAGTGAGAGTAATTCCTAAATACTGGAGCGGTGTGTGTGTGTGTGTGTGTGTGTGTGTGTGTGTTGAAATAAAAGAGTTTGTTAGCGTGTTTCGGTATATACACGGGACAAACAATGTGATGGGGTGAGGAGATATGTGATTGTGTTATATTATGTATTATGTTATGGTGTATTCTATCGTGTTGTGTTATGGTGTATCGTTGTGTTATGTTGTGGTGTATGGTAGTGTGTTGTGTAGCATGCTATGTTATGTTGTGTTGTATCGTGTTATGTAGTGTTGTACTGTGCTATATCATGTGTGTCAGCCAGCTTGTACATACGTGTGTACAGGTTAAGGTCTACATACATGTGTACAGGTTAAGGTCTACATACATATGTACAGGTTAGAGTGTACATGCATACATAAATGGGTGCAGATTGGAGTGTACATACATACATAAATGGGTGAAGGTAAGAGTGTACAACTACATACATACATATGCAAGTTTCAGTGTACATACATGTGTGCAGGTTGGATGGAGTGTACGTGTGTGTAGATTGGAGTGAGTGTACATGTAAGCTGTGGTAACGACTCCCTTTGTTAAAGCTGAGAGGTGTTACTCCGATGTCCTCACTCCTCACTCCACCACTCATTGTCCTCTTCACTGTTCACTTCTTCCATCCTTTCCTCCAATTCCACCCTTTCCTCCCATCCTACTTTCAATGTTCTCAACTCCCCTCACTACCTATCTCCACTTTCCTTCCTCTCTTCCCTCCCTACCTCATGTTTCCATTCTTTCCTCCCTCCCTTCCTCCACTTTCCTCCTTTTAATCCTCGCTAGCTTTCTTTCTACCTCATGTTTTCCTCCTTCCCTTCCTCTCTGACTACAGTTTCACTCTCCTCCCCTCCCCCACCACCCTCAGTTTCCCTTCTTTCCTCCCGTCCCACGTCCAGTTTTTTTCCTCCCCCATCCCTTCCTTCCAATTTTCATCCTTTCCCCCCTCCTTTGCTTGAGTGTTCTCCTCCCTTCCTATCTCCAGTTTCTATCCTTTCCTCTTTCCCATGATTCTTCTCCCTCCCTTGGTTGTTTTTGCAGCCCTCCTTCTATCCCCCTCTCCCATCCGCTCTCACTTCCTCTTTCCAGTTTCCTTCCTTTTCTGTTTCTCATCCCACTTTCTCCCGCAGTCTCTCCTCTCCTCTCCTCTCCTCTCCTCTCCTCTCCTCTCCTCTACTTCTGCCTTTCACTTGTCCTTCCTTTGTCTCTCTTAATAGAAACTTTGACCCAAACAGCCTCGTAAGGACCAGTAGTTCTACTACTGTTGAACTTGTTTTGTATTCATTCTCATCCCTCCCACAACATTAACTGCACCCCTCTTCCTCCTGTCTACATCCCTTCTGCAACCCATCCTCTGTCTCCACCCTCCACCCCATGCTGCATCATTATCACTTTCCCTTGCTTCCCCCCGAAAACCTCTCTCTTACTCCATCCTTCTCTAACCTCACTTCCTGAAACCTTATCTCCTTTCCTCCTTCCATTCGTTAATGCTTATTATGTAGGTACTTAGATACCCTCTTTCCTATACTAGCTACCCTTAACATTATCTCTATCTCTATCTGTATATATATATATAATCAGTCTATCTATTTTCTTTCTCTCTCTCCCTCTACACACATCGCTTCTTGATACAGTACTTCCTCCCTCCGCTCCTCATTACCATGGAATGTGTTACATAACCTCCCTCCGTACCCTCCCACTCCCTCTTTCCTATCTCTTTCCTCCCCATCCTCTCCCCCGTTTCTATCTGTTTCCTCCTCGCCAGTTTCCTCCTCCTCCCTTCCTTCTCTTTTCCTCATCCTTTCCCTCTTCCCTCCTCGTCACAGTCCCCATAATCTATTCCTTTACACTTCCTTGGGTGTCTATGCCCTTTCATCCCCCTTCCCCTCCCTCCTCCTCATCCTTACGTCTCATTTCATCACAGTTTTTTCCAACCTATGCTTTCTCATTTCCTGTTCTCTCTCTCTCTCTCTCTCTCTCTCTCTCTCTCTCTCTCTCTCTCTCTCTCTCTCTCTCAGAGGTTGATGGCAAAAACCCGTGCACTGGGAATAAGGGGCATGCTTGCTAAATGGATTGAGAATTGGCTAACTGACCGGCGCCAAAGAGTAGTAATCAATGGGGAAGCCTCAAGTTGGGCATCAGTCACAAGTGGGGTTCCTCAAGGTTCAGTTCTAGGTCCGCTACTCTTTATAATCTACATTAATGATATAGATGTGGGCATTGTCAGTCGAATTGCAAAATTTGCTGATGACACCAAGTTAGGGTGTAATGCTTCATCATTTGAAAAGGTAGAACAATTACATAAAGACCTAGAGAAAGTAGGAAAGTGGTCTGAACGATGGCAGATGCCATTCAATTTGGACAAGTGTAAAGTGATGCACATAGGTCCAGCCAACCAGAGAGCCAGTTACTCTCTGTTGGGAAGTGAAATTAGTAGTACTGACTTGGAGAAAGACTTAGGTGTACTGATCAGCAGTGACCTCAAATTCTCCAAGCAGTGCCTCGCAGTAGAGAAGAAAGCCCAGAGGCTTCTTGGTTATATAAAGAGGCAATTTAGATTTAGAAATAAAGAGATAGTCCTCACTCTGTACAATTCTTTGGTTCGGCCACATCTGGAATATGCTGTGCAGTTCTGGTCGCCGACTCTCAAGAAAGACATTGCGAGGCTTGAGAGAGTACAGGCTAGGGCCACCAAACTGATCCCATCAATTAGACACATGGGCTACCAGAGAAGGCTGCAGGCACTAGGTCTCTTCTCATTAGAGACCAGACGCTTGAGAGGTCAACTAATTGAAGTTTTCAAAATCCTTCGTGGATATGAAAACATTGATTATCAGTGCCTGTTTAGCTTAAACACTAATGCAACTAGAAACCATGGATGGAAACTAGACTTGAAACGCTTCCGCCATAATACGTTAGGTAATTTCTTCACATATAGAATCTGCAATGTCTGGAATCAGCTACCAGCAGAGGTAGTTGATAGTTCATCGATAGAACAGTTCAAGAAACAGTTAGACAAAGTTCTGCCAAGCCTGGTAGAGTTATAGGGATTGTTTCCTCCTTTCCTATACACAAATTTCCTAGTCCGGCCTTTTTTCCCCCGGGCTAGGTACATTTCCATTTCCATACCCGCAATGCGGGTGGGAGAGGTGGGTGGGGGAGAGCCTTCTCTTTACTATACTTTTCTCTCACTATTAGTTAGCAACTACTACTACACCTACGGTACCTCCTTGGTATGGGTCGTAAGACCTTTTGAGGTGCTACTTGTCCTTGTCCTTGTAACTCTCTCTCTCTCTCTCTCTCTCTCTCTCTCTCTCTCTCTCTCTCTCTCTCTCTCTCTCGTGTGTGTGTGTTCGTTCGTTCGTTTCATTTCCCTTCTCACTCCCTTACCATGTCTCACAGATTACTTCCTCCTCCCCCTTACACACACACACACACATACACACACACACCTGGCCTCTTCCTCTTTCCATCTCCTTTATCTCTGTTCCTCTCTCCTTGCCCTCAGTCTCCCCCTCTATAGATCTATTTTCATGTCCCACCTTCCCTCTCTTGCCCTCACTTGCCTTTTAACATGTTCATTCAGTAGGTTTTGCTTCCTGTCACATACACACACACACACACACACACACACACACAGTGAGAGTGAGAGTGAGTGAGTGAGTGAGTTGCTACCTACCAGATGAACATTTCTACTGGTGGGTGGTTGGCTTGCTAACTCTATAGTCTCTTAGGTATCCTTCTATATGCTGTTTACAACTCTCCTAGTGCTGGCTGTGAAAATGCGAGGAAACGATAGATCATGATTGTGTTCTAATGTAATAATACACTTCTAGAAAGTAAGGGAACTCGTCAAATTTCTCCCAAACTTAGAGTCTACGTATAGTTATGTGGTGGAGATGTGATGGTTCAAGCTGTCCTACATTGATCCAAACAAGATTCAGGTTGCTTAAATAAAAACACTTTCAGATCACACGTTTCGAAATGCCTATAGTATGAAAAGGTTGGAATTTTCTGCCCCAGACCAGACAGTATTTTGGTGATGTTGATATTGGTGGTGTTAGTCATGGTGGTGGTGGTGGGTGTTGAGGTGTTGGTGGTGGATATTGGAGACTTGGTGATGGTGGTGGTGGTGGTGGTTATGGTGTTGGTGATGGTGGTGGTGGTGGTTATGGTGTTGGTGATGGTGGCAATGGTGGAGTGGTCTGAGAAGCCGTCATTATTTTACCCTTCCCTCCTGGACTACCAATGAAGGCACCTTCTTTAACACACACACACACACTCTCTCTCTCTCTCTCTCTCTCTCTCTCTCTCTCTCTCTCTCTCTCTCTCTCTCTCTCTCTCTCTCTCTCTCTCATTTTATACTATTTCCACATATAAACTGCAGATGACACACACACACACACACACACACACACACACACACACACACACACACACACACACACACACACACTGTACATGCAAACACATAAGGGTGAGAAAAAAAAGGACCAACCCATATATCGTTCAACACTGAATATATAATGAATGTAAATCTAGGTTAGTGTGACTGTGAACGGCGCTGGTGTGAACCGGAATAGTTAAGTAGGTGTGTATTATAATGCTCATGATTATTGCACCGCCATCAATAGTGTACTTCAGTATTTTGTTTTTCATATACAGGTGTGAATGATGGGAATATAATATGTGACATTGAAATAAAGTTTGAATCGATTTTTTTTTTTTTTTTTTTCATGTGAAATTAGGAGTGATGGGTGTCGACTATTATATATAAACCATGTTTTTATTTCACTATGTTCGTCTCATCATTAGGGATAATGAGAGTATCACTGGAATAATTCGAGGTGGGATAATGAGGACAAATTTGACAAGGACACCTGCGTTAACTAAGATTAGACAACACACCGATGCTGAGGCTTATTTAATTTGTAATGAATAGAATGGTGTGAACGTGTGCAGGTTATAATTAGAGTGGAAAGGAAAACAGGTGGACGGTATAAATGATAAATTGGTAACCCAGGGAGTAGCCAGGGTAGAAAGAAATGTCGACTAAGAAACGAGATCAGGGAATTAGCTGCATCTGCCTAGAGTAAACTTACAATACACAGAAATGAAGTGTGTTGAAGATAGTCCTCGTCCTTTAGTGTAAGTGTAAAGTAATGTGGGTTTATGTCAAGTTTCGTAACGGAGAAGTAAAGTAGTAAACTCATGCGTACCAAAAAAAGAGAAAAAAAAAAAATTGGCTGGGACCACATATACTATAAGTGTAATAAACCACATCGGATTTTCTTTATCATGAAGGATGAAACTTTTTCTGTCTGACCTTATTTTTGGTGAGAAGGTTTAACACACACACACACAATCTATCTATAAGGCACTGACAACACACTTTGGAAATTTGATGTATATTATAGAAAGTGGCAGAAAATTCCACTCAACTGGTATTGAGTGGTGGTGGTGGGCCATGGAGGACTCTGAACCTGGTGGCCAATATCGCTAGTATTCATCAGGGTTCGTACTGTAAATTTATGCTCGCTCTTTGTCAGGAATTTTAGGTAAGTTTTAAGAGTGTGATGATAAATGTACGCGAAAATCATTACGAAGCATTTTCATTTCTCCCCCCCCACCCCCACCCTAATGAGAGAGAGAGAGAGACAGAGACAGAGAAAAAGAGAAAGTGTGTGTATAGAAGATTTAGACTATTGATTATTGAATACAAAATATAGCTACATTGGCAGAAGTACTTTTAAGGTAACCATAATTGACTCCTTAGCAGACATGAGTGTTCAGAGGAGGGGAAAGTGGGAGGCCAAAGGGGTCTGGCTCGACGTGGAAAAGTATAGAAATGAATATAAGGTATAGTAGAGAAGGAAAGGGAGTGAAGAGAGAGGTAGAGAGGCTGAGAGTATTCATGATTTGAAGAGGAGAGTGAGAAGGATGGGAGAGACGAATGAGAGGGAGGTAGAGAAGTAGAGTGGATGAGAGTATGCATATGATTTGAAGAGGAGAGGGAGAAGGAAGGGATGAGGCGATTGATAGAGAAGAGGAGAAAAGTAGAGAAGCAAATGGATGATGAGAGTATTACGTAACGGGCAGCGGATGATGATTTGTGTGTGTGTGTGTGTGTGTGTGTGTTAGGCATTGAAGGAGAGGGAGAGAGTATACTATAAGAGTGTAGGGTATTGATGGGAGGAGAAAGGTACGGTATAGGGAGAAGGATTGAGAGAGGGAGAGAGTATAAGGGCGTACAGAATTAAAGGGAGGAGAGAGTGTACAGTATTGATGGGGGGGGGGGGGGGAGAGTGAGAGAGTGAGAGTAGGAGTGTACAGTAGGAGGAGAGTGGGAGGAAGAATAATGTGGAGGGATGGGGGGAGAGATAAGGGACCATCAGCTTTGTTGTGTTGAACATTATATAAGATGGAGAGGAGTCTGTAAAAGGTGTACTGTACAGTATACATTATATTACTGATGGAGGGGGAGGTGGGGGCTGTTGGCTTGGTAATGTAATACTTGAGAGTTCCGACTTTCTTGGTAGGAGAGAGAGAGAGAGAGAGAGAGAGAGAGAGAGAGAGAGAGAGAGAGAGAGAGAGAGAGAGAGAGATGATAACTATGATAATGGTGAAAGGCTGTGAGAGAAAATTAGTATGCAGGTCAGTGATAGTCCTTGTTTGTGTCTTATGAAGGAGGAAAATGTGGTTGAAGGAAGTGTGAATATATTAAGGTGTGTAAATATTGGACACTTACTGATTCCTCTAAGCCATGGATGCCTTGATAAACACCAGCTCAGTTTCGATAGTCTCTTGTAACACACGTCCCAGAAATCAATAATCTTCAATATCTAAAGAAAAATTATGCTTTCCACAATTTGACCAAAGTGGAATAAAAGTTTTGTGTTTAATAATGGGTTAATGACACAGCCTTCCTGGAGACAAAGTTTAGCCAGTGAAAACATCATATATATAAATTTGCTGGAGGTTGGTATGAGGGTTAAAGCTGCCACATTGCATGACCCTAAATTATTAAACAACCCGAAACGTTATTAAATCCCAAAATGTATTTCTGTGCTTTCACCGAACAATTATCATTTTTCTGAAGGAACCATTACTGACTTTCATTGGTTTTAAGATATTTATTTGAACTTCGACCTAACCTTGTTTGTGTATAAAGATCTGATTCTCCTGGAAAAATGCTTAGACAATTCCAAGTGCAACAGGCAAAGTCCAGGCATCCAAGTATTATATAATATTACAGTGCATTTTTTACGTATCCACAACAGTCCAGCTCATGTCAAATAATTTTATTTTTCACGACCAGTTTACCTAGATATTTGGATACCAGAGTTGTGTTTAGCATAAAAATGAGGTGGTGGGGACAGAGGGAAGTGTAGATGGAGTGAGAGGTGTGGAGGGCAGGAGGAATTGATGTGTATATAGAAGAATGAGGGAATGAGTTTGAGAAAAGAACAAACATTATTGGAGATCAGAACAGGTACCATAATATTTCTGGTTGCATGTGAGAGAAAGAAGCTGAGGGATAGACACATATTTAATAAGAGCAGACGGAGCGGGAGGTGCAGCAGTGAGGTATGAATATTTAAGTAATTATTTAAGTTATGTAAACTGTCTTGCCATGAACACACACACACAGTTATTACTTATGTCCCAAGAAAATTAAACTGTTAGAATAAAATAAAAATAAAAATCGAGTCTTATTCAACATTTATCGGTTAGGAGGAGGAAGAGGAGGAGGAGGACACAGCTGGCAGGAGAACGTATATGAAACGTTTAGATATAATGAGAAGGTTGTACGTGTCTTGCCATGAGACGTGAGGGTGGGTGTAGTAGTGTGTATTTGCATGGCTCAGGCTCCCATTACCTTCCCTTCCATCCTAACAACCTTTCATATTTCTGGTCTGGTTTAGCAAGCAGGAAGATTCTGGAAAAAATATTTATCACATACACATACTGATATATATATATATATATATATATATATATATATATATATATATATATATATATATATATATATATATATATATATATATATATATATATATATATATATATATATATATACTGGTCTATTAATGACACAATGGATATTGCCAGTAATTACAGACTAGAGGTGACATACAAGTCAAGAAAGATATACAGTATATTCATTCTAGTTGGGGTTATTAATCTCTGAAATCATTTACGAAATAAGTTTTTATGTTCAGAGAGCAATCAGAGATTCAAATATATGTACGATAAAATTAAAAATGAGGAAGAGACATCACGAATTTGACTCCACCTTATAAAAATGCAATTAGGTAAGAATACACGTGTCGAGTGTGTGGGCGTTAGTGTCAGATTTTGTATATTTCATTATGCCAAGGTTGGGTCGAGCGTATGCTAATCCAGGCCAGGTGTAGACTTATTCATTAATTGGATGGACCGGTCCCCTTTGATTGTGCATGTGTGTGTGTGTGTGTGAGAGAGAGAGAGAGAGAGAGAGAGAGAGAGAGAGAGAGAGAGAGAGAGAGAGAGAGAGAGAGAGAGAAAAAAAAAATGTTACTTTATGTAGAAGAGAAAGAATCTGTTGAAAATTACTCATTAGGATAAGGTTGCGTTCCAGAATACATTGTAGGTTAAATGACCATACACAACTGAACCAAACTCCATTATATAATTGGATGAGACTCCGGTACAAAGCTGACAGCCTTGTAGAGGTAAATATTTTATCAAGTCTAAGTAGCACCCACCTGTGTTGATGAAGGTAGAAATATGTATCGGAAAAAAAATGTTAAAAGAAATTGGAAGGATGAAATTCTATATCATTGAAGAAAAGATAATAGTTGTTCGGAAGATTAATTTTGAACTAGTTGATAGATGAAGGTGAATATATTTATGTGCCATTGTAAATCCCTGGGTTGTATAATTATACCCTAGTCAGATCCAATATATTGCGATTGGTCACCAACATAGAGGCCAAAGTATGGGCAGTTTAATATAGACCCATCTACAGGAGTCTCTGATTAGTAGGATTGTTGTTGTTGTTGTTGTTGTTTTCACAGTGTTCTCTAGCTAGGCTTGGTTATGTGGATGGATGAGACACGAAGACATATCAGCAACAGATTGACGATCCAGTGTTCCAACTCTCTCGATCATTGGTCCAACATAATATTATGTATGTGTCACAATCTGTGGGGTTATATATATAAATAATTGTTCTTACTTCCCCCTATCTCATAATTGGAGCCATTAAACTCAGCTCCCTTTACAACATGCATGTATGTCCATCGGTTGATGTACATATGACTGTCATGTAATTATTGCTTACCGCAATTAATTATTTTTTTCTGCTTTTTAAAATAGTATGTTGGCAAGTTATGAGGACTAAAAATTGCACTAAATCATTTTTAAAAGCATAATTTTAGGATGTAAAAGATTTTATGTGCTCCATCTCATAAAATTCGTATTTAATACCTTTTTTTAATTGCTTGGTTTGGATTTTTATTCAATGTAATTTTTGTTTTGTTTCAGGTAATGTTGTGTTGACGGAGAAAAAGAGTGACTCAACCCTCCTGCTGTCTGTGAGTACACCTTTATGTCCAATGCTCCGGTAGTTACTTTCAGTACTAACACTGAGGGTTGATTATTAATTGGATTGTATATACGGTATAAGCGTTTGTATGTTTGCTATACAGTTTTTATACACTTCTGTGTTTGGGAATAACATTTTCTGATGTATGAAATTGAACATGCATTGTCATAATGTGTTGTGTAATGTGACCCTGTTGATGGTGTGATGCAGAGTTTCATATTATGCTGTAATACCCGAATAAGACTAAGGAATTGGCATGCGAGTTGTAATGTACTCTATATTTATATATATATATATATTATTATTGTACTGTTCCGAAGCAAAAACAATTAGGATTTACCGTTATTAACAAAGGGAGAATGAAAGTACGAAGAAAAGTAATTTGTATTCAAACAGTTCTTACACATTACAAGATTGTGTTATATTTTGATATTGTTGAATTGCTAGGATAGAAAACGTAAGATCAATTTTTAGACAGGTTAGCTATACATTGCTCTTAATTAATATATAGTTCAGGAGAAATCTATTACCGGTACCGGTACTCTACTTATATGAACCTGTCACACGTGTATGTATATATTTGTACAGTCAGCCTCAGAAATTCGTACACAGAGCATTGGTTACAAGTGGTCTTTATTCTGTATTAAGGTGGTACAGTAGTTCTTTTTTGGTACATTGGAGTGCCTTGATTCCTCCAAAGTATGCTAGGAAACAGGACCAGAAGAGCAAAAATAATGGTGTTCCGTTGCTGGGAATAGTTTGGAGGATTCAGTTGCTCCAGAATTACCAACACAAAACTTCCCCCTTAACTAAATGACATACATTACTAGAAAACTTTGGTGTTTGGAAATAAATATACGAAATGTTTTAGTTGCTACGAACCTTTGATGTCACAAGTGGTGTATACGAATTTCTGAGACCGACTGTACATCCTCAGCTTTTTATTATAATCTGTTTTCGGGGGTGATTCGCTTCGTTCAGATATGACATTATTTTCTTCCTTCTGATCACTCGAGAAAACATCATGGAGGACAAGTGAAATCTATATTTTTATTAGTAAACGGAGGAATTGAGGCCTTATTTATTTCCCTTGGTATTTGTTCAGTTGGGAAAGTAAGAGGTACAAGAAAAGTGGAAGGGAAGTGAAAAGGGATGAGAGGGATATTATTATTAGATGAGAAGTGAGATAAAGATGGTGAGGAAATTGTAAGACGAGAGTATTATTGTAATGAGTGAGATGGGTGATTTGACCTAGTTGAGAGAGAGAGAGAGAGAATAAAAAAAAGGGTCAACTTAATGGGCACACACACACACACACAGAAAGAAAATGGAAAATAAGGTCAACATAATGGACACACACACACACACAGAGAGAGAGAGAGAGAGAGAGAGAGAGAGAGAGAGAGAGAGAGAGAGACGTTAGTGAGAATGGTTTTGAGGGTACATTAGAGACAAACTGAGTACAGTAGAGGTGTGTGTGTGTGTGTGCGTGTATGTGTGTGTGTGTGTGTGTTAAGGGGATAGTACACTTTTGATATACTGAACTAACTTGATTCCTCCAAAGTATGTCGGGAAACAGGACCATATCAAGCGAAATCATGGGGTCCTGTTGCTTCGAATAATTTGGATGAATCAGTTACTCCAGTTTTACCAAAACTGTACTACTCCCTTAATAGGAAGAGGTATGATGTATGGTAGGTATTGGTATGTGAGTTGGCCGGGTGACGGGGACCAAAGTTTACCTTCTGGGAGTTACACAGAAGTAGTAGTAGTGTCAATGGTCGTCCTAGTAGTAGTAGTAGTAGTAGTAGTAGTAGTAGTAGTAGTAGAAATAATAGTAGTAGTGTCGTGAACTTCAAATTCAGTGTGTAGTAGTGTATTATTATTACGTATTTTTATTATTTATTGTTATTTTTAGTATTATTATTTATTATTATTATTATTATTATTATTATTAGTAGTAGTAGTAGTAGTAGTAGTGGTAATAATAATAATAGTAGTAGTAATAACGTCCCATCATCACCATCATGCAATAAACTAGTACGGTTTCATATTTCAAGCCAAACACGAAAGGACTATAATACCATGCATGGAAAAAAAATGTGAACCCTGTTGGTGGATGATATTATTTTTCGTCCTCTGCCCCGACTACCGTGATGTTGTCAAGTCCCAAGGGAGGAAGGGAAGGAGGAAGGAAGGGGGAAGAAACGACTACATCACTACAAATACCAATAACCTTATCCCCACACTTGGTCTTTCCCTTGAGAGTTGTGTGGCTCGGATTATACAGTAAGCAGGTCAGAGAGAGAGAGAGAGAGAGAGAGAATGGAAAAAAGGGTTAACTTAATGGGCACACACACACACACACACACACACACACACACACACACACACACACACACAGACAGAAAGAAAGAAAATGGAAAATTGGGTCAACATAATGGGGACACACACACACAAACACACACACAGAGAGAAAGAGAGAGAGAGAGAGAGAGAGAGAGAGAGAGAGAGAGAGAGAGAGAGAGAGAGAGAATGAAAAAAAGGGTCAACATAATGGACACATACTCACATACACACACACACATACATACATACATACATATAGAGAGCTATGGGAGTGTATATAGTGTGGTCTATTGACTAGCGGGGGGACTCGCCTACGCCACCATCACCTCCTAATACTTCACCTTTAACGCCAAGGAAAGTCCCGAGACCCTTTACCCCCACTCTCCATCCCCCACCCCCCCACACACACACACTCATCCCCACTTTCCCACACTCATCCCCACTTTCCCACACTCATCCATACTGTCCCACACTCATCCATACTGTCCCACACTCATCCTACTTTCTCACACTCATCCTACTTTCTCACACTCATCCCCACTTTCCCACACTCATCCATACTGTCCCACACTCATCCATACTGTCCCACACTCATCCCCACTTTCTGACACTCATCCATACTTTTCCCACACTCATCCATAGTTTTCCCACACTTATCATTACGTCACTCCCACCTGTCCAAACTCAATTTTCATTTATCCCTACTTCCCCACACTTATCCCCACTTTCTCACACTTAAAATAGCATTCCATCACTTATTCTCACTTCCCCACACTTATCCTAACTTTCCATAACTTTTCCACACTTATCCTCACTTTCCCCAATATACCCCAACTCCCACTTATCCTAACTAAACCTCACTTATTCCACTCCTTCTCCCAACTTATCCACTCTCCTACTTTCCTTAACTTTATCCTACTTTATCCTAACTTTCCCACACGTATACCCACTTTCTAACTCTCTCTTGTCACTTTCTCACTCCCTCTTATCTTGACTTCCTATCCCATTTCGTCTTAACTCACTCTCCCATTTCCATACACACAACTTTTTTTGTTTTGATCACTATTTCATCCCCATTCCCACCCACCCCCTCCCTCCTCTTCATTCAACCTTGCCTTTTCCACTCCTCTGATGTTTAGTTTATCTTTCATACTCTCTAACTGGAAGCTGCCACCCCCCACCCCCCACCCCCACCTCTCCTCTCTTTACCCATTTATATAACCCCGCCACAGCTAGGCTATTTGCACACAACTATTATTTTTTATTTTCGACCATCCATCCCACTCTCTCATTGCTATACCAGCTTTTGTTTGTTTAATCTCGGTTACTGTAGACTCCTCACAAACAGCAGTCAGTCTCTTGATGCAGTACCGTTTCCACTACTATAGGCCTTTTCTATAGAGAAGGACTTGTAATATCATCAAACATCTCTCTCTCTATCTGTCTCAGGCTTTACGTTCTGACCACACTGATAGTTATACACTCAGCGTCTGTCAGCATTGGGTAATCGATGGTGGTAGACTTTCTCCTCGTCTGTTTACATCATTACACATCTTCAGTCGATATAACTACTCTCGATACATAAAGTCTTATCAGTTACTACACTGTAAAAAAGAAAATTTTTATAAATGTATATAAATATAACGTTAGTACCTAAAATGTATTTGCTTGTTATACTTATAAAATGCATTCGGTCTTAATATTTGTAGAAATGGCCCTACCAATGCTGACTACGGCCATCTACTATAGATGATTTTGTGATCCCTGAACATTATGGAACATTATTCCTCGTGACTATATACAGCTCATCTACTAGTAACCCTTAATGTAAACAGCAAATCCTACCTATGTCATTGGTATTTATTTTAGATTTAATTTGTGAGCTTAGTACACGATTACTAGTATACTGTATGTAGGTGTTTGCTTCTTTACATAGAACCATGTTCAATTGATCTACAATTCCCAAATATCTTTGGAGATACGAAGCGAAAATACTAATATCCGTTCCACTTTACTATCAATAATTCGCTCAACATTATAACTATAAAATAGCTCACTAGAATATTATTCCCTAGAGGGAAAAACAGAGGCCAGGAGGGACTGCCGGGATAAACACATTAATTAAATAGGATAACTAATTAATTAGGAAGTGTTAGTGAGATTGAGTGTGAGAGTATACAGTTACTCAGAAAGAATATATAGCCAGAATACTAAGAGGAAAACACACACATTGTCACCACCTAGAAGTCGGAGTAACATACTGTATATGTGTGTACTTGTGTGACGTAACGGGAGTTTTGTGAAAAAATATTATCTTGTAATGTTGGTATTAAAAGCTTTATCGATGACGCTTGAAAACTCCATTAAAATGTACCGGTAACAGAAAAATGTGATATCCATTTCATAAGTTACAACTGAAAATGAATGTTAACTATTGAAATGGAAACTTGAGGACAGGGTTAGGTTAATGTGGGTATCCGGACCTTAAACCTTTTCAGTAAATTTTACCATTTCCTATTTCGCCCCATCTCCACTCTACTCCACGCACCCCTCCAGTATACAGTATTAAATTTACCCAGCATCACTACCTCGGTTGTCTCCTTCACCATCTCTACTATCTCTGTTTCCTATAACCGCTCACCCAATTCCTCCACCCTGACAACCACCAACCAACCCACCCCTCCATTTTGACAACCACCAAACAACCCCTCCATCATCAGTGCCCCAACCTCTACGACATCCATCTTCATCCCCAACACCCGCATACACTAGTTGGTGAGTGACTGAGGAAGGACCTGCCAGTGAAGCGGGTATCGTGTGGGTATATTGTCCTTTGTCTGAGGGTATATGCGTCCTACCATCCCTTAGAAAACAATCCTATTAAGGAACGGATGATCCCTTACTATTAGTAGTGGCGACGGAAAGGAAGTGTGCTTATGGTATACCCACTTGAGGGAGACCAGGTTGAGCAGCACCCCAGGCGTCGCCTCCACCTGGTAGTGAGTGGCACGCTAGATAGTGTAGGCACTTCTCCCCCCATCCCCTCCCCCTCCCCCTCCCCCCTTCCCTCCCCTTGTCTCTTCCCTCCTGCAGGTTGGTAAGGGAAGGGAGGAGGAGGGACAGAAGCGTAGAGCGCGGCCGCCACCGCCACCTGCGCCTACAGGTCAGGACTGGCCAGCGCCGCCACTCCGCACTCCGCCGCGCACCGCCACCACCACCACACCACCGCACCACCCAGCGCCAGACGCCACCACAGCGCCTGACGGTGGTGTGGCTTTACCTCTTATATTGGGTCTGCTGGGTTGTGTGTGTGTGCCTGTGCTTGCTGCTGGCTCCACCACACCACCACCACCACCACCACCACCACCACCACCACCACCACCACCACCACCACCACCACCACCACAACACTCACCACCACTACACTCACCACCACCACACCCGTTGTTTAGTGGAGAATATTGTTGCTGCTGCTCCTGCTCACTATAATAACTCAAGCTCCAGTGTACATAATGATTTACTTTGTTGAATTACGTTGACGTCGTGTTATGTGTTATAGTATTGTTGTTATTGGTGTTGTAGTGTGTTACTAACGAGTGTTTGAGTGCGTGCGTGACTTTTAAGGAAGAACATTAATAGCAAGAATGGCACACAACAACCAAGCAAGCAGCGATGAGTGACAAACATTGCTTCCCCTCGTTGATATAATAGTTGTATATGCCTAGTGACTACACGAGGGTCATACTCAGACCTCCTCCACCGCCTCCCTTGTGACACAGCGGCAGTTAGTGAGTGAGTGAGTGGGGTGAGTGGTGAACAGCAACACTCTGCATGGGGGAGCGCCCGCTTGTCTGAGTGTGTTCTTGCTGCTGCTGTTGCTGCTGCTGGTGTTGGTGGTGGTGATACTTGTTGCTCCAGCCCCGCCCCGCCTCGCCCCGCCCCGTTACTTCTTCTCTCACTGTGGGGCCACGAGATCCAGCCAGCCACATTGTGCCCCACCCCGCCTCGCCTCGCCTCGCCTCGCCTCGCCCTGCCCTGCCCTGCCCTGCCCTGCCCTGCCCTGCCCTGCCCTGCCCTGCCCTGCCCTGCCCTGCCCTACCCTGCCCTGCCCTGCCCTGCCCTGCTCTGCTCTGCTCTGCTCCGCCCTGGCTGAGTTATGGGACCTTGAATAAAAAGTACTATACATCACACTTGAGAGCAACAGAGTGTGTGTTTGTGAGTGAGTGTGTGAGTGAGTGAGTGAGTGAGTGATTGAGGTGGTGGGAGGCAGCAGTGGATGAGGACGTGAGGAGGGGCAGCAGCAGCAGTGAGGGACACATGACCTCGACTCTCCCTACTACTACACTGACGACACACACAGAGGGGTGATAACAACCCCTCTCAAGCCACCCACCATGGTTGTCCTCATCACCTTCCTCACTATCACAGCCTCGGCATGTAAGCACACAGGTGTAATATAAGCAGACAGGTGTAACATAATAGGTGTTCTATATCAGGTGTAGTGTAATGGATAAAAGCTGTGTTAAAGGGACCGAGGTGTAGTAAGAAATTTGGAGGAGGAAACGGAGTCCTTCAAACATTGCCACGAAACACCACCTATATGGAAGGAGCTTGTTTCATGGCAAAGTTCGGTGGAATCAGAAGCCTCCAATTTTCTTACAGGGTCCATAATGGGGCATTAGGGCCGGTATAAATGGAGGCTAATTTATTACTGTAAACCTTGCCGCAATACAACTACCTTTACCTGAACAGATGGAGGCATTTGTTTCTTGGCACAGTTTGGAGTTATCAGTAGCCTTTTATTTGCCGACACCATATAATTAAGTGTGTACCATGCGAACAACATTTTCCTTATTTCTTCATCCTATATTCTAAGGGCTGATAGTTATTTTTTTTTCCTTCGTTCAAATTCCCAGTTGTTATATAATTCCCTGAGAACAGACTGGAAATGGAGATGAATCTTAAATTTGATCAGAGGATGAAAGAGAAAAATGTCTGTTGTCTTATGGTATCCACTTTATTCCGTGTATAGACCAAGGCAGGCAGTCACCATTTGAAGAGAGGGAAGTACTGTAGACCTTGGATAAAATTACTGACTGAAACACAAAGTGGCACTGAGATTACTGAAACAGGAAGTGGCACTGAAGCCCTTACTTCCACCACAATTTCCTTTCACTTCCCTTTTAATGTACGAGTATAAATTATATATTTTTTTATCCTAACACATTTCAGTCCACATCAGTAACTGACTCGTGACGGGTAAATTGGAGGGCTACTGAATCCTCCAGGCTATCTCATGAAACAGAACTCCTATTAGTAGCACTGAGATGATCTGTTCCCTGGGATAGTTTGGAAGAAAATGTATCCCTCAAGTTTACCAAAAGAAGGTCATTTCCCTAAAGGGGGTTACTTATACATGTGTGGGAATTATTGGAGGCTCATTAAACCTTACCATGAAACGGACCACTGCTTCTCAATATATACAGTATATATATAAGTGGTCTGTTTCGTGGTACAGTTTGGAGGACTCTGAATACTTTATGATGAATGCCGGCCCTGGTCAAGTCCCTGATTGATTGATTGGTCCCTTTAGAGTTTAAAGAGTCGTATTCATAGTCTCATAGGAAGGACTTACTCACACCCGAAAGATAGTAAAATACTAAATGTCTAATACTTGTTCATTGTAATGCCGATGATGGGGTTTGTATATGACTATGAATATCCCCAAACCCGAAGTCAAGGCTTGCCAATGAGTGGTGACACAAATTCATATTAAACCGTACTTTTAATAAATCCCCCTAGGCCCTAGGGGCTAGAATACGGCATTAAAGGCAAAGAATGTTCCCTCCTCTCTTATAGCTCAGTAAATATTGGTATGGAAAGAGTTGCCAGATTCTGTATGTTATATAATCAGTTCTAAAGTTTATGGATAACATCTGCTTAGACAAGAGTTATTTATTTGGCTTTGACTTTCGTTCTGTTAGGAAAGAAGATTTAATGCTAATACCAATTGTGCTTTTTAATTGTTGACGATAAGAAATACTTTGAAGAGAGATATAATGCTTTGTTTTATGGACGAGGTAACAGTAAAAGTAAAAATATCCACTGCCCCCCTCCCCTCCCCCCCCCAAAAAAAAAATAACAAAAAAACTCTGAGAGGACCATTCAATCATTAAATGCCCATAACAACTATTCTATGCAATATTTATGACTATAATGAATGATACATATTTATTTGTTATGATTTATGCTACATATACTCTAATTTTGTCTTTCATGCAGTTTAATTCTCTAATGCACTATTGTTGTTGTGATGTTATATTGGTGAGCTTGGGCGAAGAGCAGTGAAAAAAGACTGACACACTTTCGACATAATATTAGTAATGTATAATGTTGCCTTGTAGTTCTGTGACTTTCATTTCGCTGTCTGGGTCTCGAGGTTAAAAAATGTACACGTTCTTTATATACGGTATATATATATATATATATATATATATATATATATATATATATATATATATATATATATATATATATATATATATATATATATATATATATATTTACCGGTATTTATTTTCACAGATTACGTAGATTATCCTTAGTTTGGTTTAGTTTAGGAAGATAATAGAAAGTGTAGTGTGGTAGAAAGTAAATAGTTATATACATGCGTTGGATCACGTAATGTATCTGGTTTTATAATGACCGCAGGTATACTAAATAATTATAATATGTAGTATGTTAGATAATGTACGAATGAAATAGTGTGTGTTGTGTGAGATGATGCATGATGTGTTGTGTTAGATGATATTATACTATGATCTGTAATGGTGGTGGAAAATGTAGCCACTGTATATTGTGTAGTGTATTGGGAAAGTATATTGATGTTGTGTGTTTTGTTTTGTCATTATGGTGGTGACGTCTGTGGCATGGACGGGAGATAAATAAAATTGATAATAGATGAGTGGAGAGGTGTAAGGAGGGAGAAAATAGGTATAGATTAATAGAGATATGAATGGTTTATATATCGATGGAATGAACAAGAGATAGATGATAGATGATATAGATTAATGTAAAGATGGTGAGTTGTAAGGAGGGAAGGACCAGATAATAGATTTGTGGAGAGATGGAGAGAAAGAGAGAGAGTTGGTGTAAGGAGGGAGAGAATAGAAATAGATTAATGGAGAGAAAGAGAGAGAGAGAAAGAGAGAGAGAGAGAGAGAAAGAGAGAGAGAGAGAGAGAGAATGAGAGAGAGAATGAGAGAGAGGTGGTGTAAGGAAGGAAAATGAGATGAGGTTAATGGAACAGTGGGAGATCATCACTCCTGGGAATTACCTCGTGATGTAGCTGCCTCCTGATTGATGTTGCCAATTTCACACACCGAGTTTTGTGGCCAGGCGAGGTATAATGTGTTATTGGAGAACCCGTGTGTGTGTGTGTGTGTGTGTGTATTGGTAGGTATAGAAAAATATATGTGTGTGTGTGTTTGTAGTGTGTAGGTAGAAGAATGTGTGTGTGTTTGTAGTGTGTAGGTATAGACAAATGTGTGTGTGTGTGTGTTTGTAGTGTGTAGGTAAAAAATATGTGTGTGTGTGTTTGTTGTGTGTAGGTAGAAAAATGTGTGTGTGTGTTTGTAGTGTGTAGGTAGAAAAATATGTTTGTGTGTTTGTAGTGTGTAGGTAGAATAATGTGTGTGTTGTGTGTAGGTATAGGTAGAAGAGTGTATAGGTGTGTACATGTGTGTGTGTACGTATATATCATGTATGTATATATGTATGTATGTCCCCCCCCATTAGAAGTGCTGTTTCTCATTAAGTATAAAAGCCTTAGAAGTGGTGAGAGAGGGCGAGGTCGAGAGGGGTGAGGTGAGGGAGGGAGTGTCAGCCAAGGGAAAGGTGAGTGAGGGGCGGGGTAAAGAAGGATGCGGTGTAGTGCTGAGAGAAAGAGAGAGAGAGAAAGAGAAAGAGAGAGAGAGTACACACACACAAATACATACAGAGAGAGATAGAGGTAGAACGTAAACACACAAATAGAGAGAGAGAACGAACACACACACACACACAGAG
>JAWZYT010004307.1:70000-76700 GCA_034508575.1 Petrolisthes manimaculis
GTAAGCGGAGGGAGAGTGGAAAATGAGTAAGATAAATAGGAGGGGAGGGAAGAGAGGAAGAGGAGTAAGCAAAAAGAATAAGAGAGGGAGAAGAGGAAAAAGTGTAAGAGGAATAATAGGGGAAGGAAGAGAAGACGAGGAGTAATAGGAATAGGAGGAGAGGGAAGAAAAGAGGAGTAAAAGGAATAGGAGGAGAGGGAAGAGAGGATAAATGGGAATGAGGTGAGGGAGAGTAGGAAGAGAAATAGGAGAGGAGCAAAGAGAGGAAGATTGGGAATATGAGGAGAGGGAGAGGAGAAGAGGGAAGAGAGGAAAAATGGGAATATGAGATGAGGGAGAGGAGGAAGAGAAATAGGAGAGGGGCAAAGAGAGGAAGATTGTGAATAGGAGGAGAGGGAGGAAAAGTAAGAGGGGGAAAGGGAAGAGAGGAAGATTGTGAATAGGAGGAGGAGGAGGAGAAGTAAAAAGGGGGGATGGGTCCAGAAGAGGGGTGAGATGAAGGAAGGTTGAGAGACGAGAGGAGGAGGATTCAAAACTTTACTGTGCTGGTAACGAGGTATCGTGATTACCCTGTCCCCTCTCCCTCCTCCACCACCTCTCCTCTTCCTCCTTCCTTTTCTCCTTCTCTCCTTTCCCCTCCCTCCTCCACCCCCCTCTCCTCTTCCTCCTTCCTCTTCTCCTTCTTCTCTCCTTTCCTCTCCCTCCTCCACCCCCCTTTCCTCTTCCTCCTTCCTCTTCTCCTTCTCTCCTTTCCTCCCCCTCCTCCACCCCTTTCTCCATATTCCTTCTTCCATTTCTTCTTTCTCATCCTTCCACCCCTTTCCTCTTCCTCCTTTCCTCCCCCTCTTCCTCTTCCTCTACTTCCTCCTCCTCCTCCTCCTCCTCCTCTACTTCCTCCTCCCCCCCCCTCCTCCCAAGAAGGTTTAATTCAGTAGGCAATTACTAGTTCTATTACACAATGAAAGTTTGAAGTAATGACCTTGTTAATTGGGTGTATAATTGTCAAGTGTAGGGAGGGAACTTAATGACGACTTAAATATACTTTCTATCTATCTGTCTGTATATCACACCCACCCACACACACCCACACACAGAACATTCTCCGGTTGCCCCTGTCGCATCCTCTTCTACATAGTCGCTCTCTCTCTCTCTCTCTCTCTCTCTCTCTCTCTCTCTCTCTCCTAGTCCGGCCTTTTTTCCCCCGGGTTAGGTACATTTCCATTTCCATACCCGCAATGCGGGTGGGAGAGGTGGGTGGGGGAGAGCCTTCTCTTTACTATACTTTTCTCTCACTATTAGTTAGCAACTACTACTACACCTACGGTACCTCCTTGGTATGGGTCGTAAGACCTTTTGAGGTGCTACTTGTCCTTGTAACTCTCTCTCTCTCTCTTTCTCTCATATATACGTACAAGCATAAAGTGGGATAGAAGGGATAAGTAGAGAAGAACAAAAACACGAGGACCAGACAAGAGAGGATAAAGAAATAATTAAAACAAGAAAAGACCAGATAGTGGAAGGAAGGAAGGAAGGAAGGATAAGTGACTGATGATGAGAGGAAAAGAGAAGACAGATGAATAAGAGACAGAGACAGAAGGAAAGCCTCAGTGATCAGTACTTTTAATATAACTAGGTTGTGGGGATGAAGAGGCTCGAGTTAATTAGCTTTAATGGTACAATTTTTTATGGTAATTATGTTAATATCTTTCATAAATGTGTTAATGTCGCAGTAATTGCTATAACATCTGACTGCTGATTATATACAGTGCCAAAGTCAGTTGATGTGTATGGTTGTGACTGGTTGTGTGTTGTGGTGACATGTTATTATACAGTACAGTTGAATGCAAAAACTCATGGTGTTGTGGAATGGTATGTAGTTTGATATGAGTATTGATTTCTATATTTGAGAATGGTGTGTGTGTGTGTGTGTGTGTGTGTGTTCATTCTCCTTTCCAACGCCTGCACGTAGCAAGTTGCAAATTGGCCCTCACATACAACTTTCCGCAAGGAATTTGGTGGGGTGCATTAAAGTTTGCAAGGTCGTCGCGTGCTAGGCCAAAATCCAAATATAATGCTAAAATTCTGTGGGACTTGACGTCTGCGCGGTGTATATCTGTGTGGACGCCTCACACTTATGTTTCTCGACGGGGTGACACAGAGGGATGACTCGGAGTGCCTATGGGATGATGGTATGATCCGTTTGTATACCTTACACGGTAAATTGAAGGGCCACCGAATTCTCCAACCTGCGTCACGAAACTTGTCCCTTATTAGTAACACTGAGGTGATCTGTTACCAGGAATAGTTAACTTTAGAGGAAGTAGCAATCCTCCATTTATCAAAAAGAAGTTCTCCCTTTCATAATTACCGTACAGTAATGTGATTTTTTGTTTCTATTGCATATGTCTGCTATACTGCACATTTTCCTCAGTGAATTTTGAGATAACTATATATTTATTGAGATAGCTAGATATGTGGCATTAAGAAGTGAACTAACTAATTTGGAAACCTGTTAACTCTTTTTTGAGGGTCGACGGTACAAGTTGTAGAACCGTGGCCCACCAAGTTACGTTGTTTGGATTCAGAGGGAAATGAAGTTTGCCACGAGTTGAAAGGGGTGTGTATGTGTGTTGTTGTGTTGTTTTTGTCACACAGGAAATGTTTGGATGTACAGTTGCTGCCAGGTGTACGAATATATCCACCCTCACACCATGCAGCCAACCCCCGACATGGATACGAGGTGTGAAGCAGACCAACACGTATCAACCTATGTCAAATTACCTAGATAAAATATTTGAGCTAACGAAAGGATGAGGGAAGGCAGTGAGTGTTTCGCTGGTTTGACTCGGGTTGATGAGTGTTGTCCTGCTTCACTCCATCGTATTCCGGTTGGGGTTGGCTGGGAGAGGGTGGGTACCTTGGTCGTATCTGTACAGTCGCGTCACAAAGTCCTTTGACTCGTTTGTATGGGGAGTCTGTTGAAGAACTATATGCCGCGACTGTACAAGACTGCAGGAAGGATATTTTGGAACCTATTATGTCCAGTTGTAGCCCTTATAGTCATACTGGATTGGGATCGATTATCGGGTGCAGTGATTGGATTGGAGGTTTGTGGTATTTCTAGTCACTTTGTAAAGGCTGGGATTTGTTTGGGACACTCATAGAGAGGGGGGGGGGCATGAGGTGACTGCCTCCCCACACATTCTCCACCAAACTCTCTCTACACATTCACTCGGAAATGTGGGGTTTCATTTTTTTAACTTTTTTCTGATATACTCGGCCAGTTATCTTTTTTTTTCGACTTTTTAACTATTATTGTGTGTGTGTGTGTGTGTGTGTGTGTGTGTGTGTGTGTGTGTGTGTTGCTATTCGTGAGGGTATATAACTATTTCTTAACGAGTTTTGCTATTTCTGTCCAAAGTTTAACATTTCTGTAAATATTCGTAGAGATTTGAATGAGTTTCTAGTAAATCCTTTATGGGGAGAGGTGTTGCAGCAAAGCCCGTGGGAGAGAGAAGAGAAAAGAAGAGGGTGGATTGTGTCAGGGAGAGGGAGAGAGAGAGAGAGAAGATATGTGAGAAGGGAAAAGAGATAGGATGAGAGTAGATGTGAGAGGAGACAGGGTGAGTGTAGATGGGAGAGGAGACAGTGTGAGTGTAGGTGGGACTGGAGACAGGGTGAGGGTGAGGGTGGGTGGGAGAGGAGACAGTGTGAGAGTAGGTGGGAGAGGAGATAGAATGTTAAAGGATGCTAGGTGATTGGTAGAGTTATTGTATATTTAAACAGTGAAAGGAATTATTTTCATGTTTTTATTTTCATTGTCCTTATCATTTACAATTACTTTCTACCGTTTTTCACTATCCATTAAAGGGACCTTCTACTTTACTGTACTTAACATCACACTCATATTGGCCAGTAAGTACCCAAACACCGTCTCCAATTCATAATCACTGCTTTTTCATTCTCTCTCTCTCTCTCTCTCTCTCTCTCTCTCTCTCTCTTCTCTCTCTCTCTCTCTCTCTCTCTCTCTCTCTCTCTCTCTCTCTCTCTCTCTCTCTCTCTCTCTTTCTCTCTTTCTCTCTCCCCTAAGCTGTTTACGCCAATCTTCCCTTTTTCTCTTTTTTTCCTCAAGAGCTAAGTCTCCTTCCACTTCTTATACCGTCTTTTCCCATCGTTGCTTCTCTTATCTTCTGTTCACTTCTTGCTTGTATTTGCTTCAATCATCTTCCCTTCACATCTACCTTCTTTTCTTCCTGCTGTGCTTGTTTCATTTCTTTCCACCTCCTCTTCCTCTAATTCCTTTCATATTTTTCTTTCTAACACCATTTCTTCACCCACTTCTATATACCCCTCTTCTCCCATTAATCCGACTTCCCTGCTCCCCCCTTCTCTTCTCTCGTCTCTCCTCCTTCCATACTAGTTTTCTCCTCTCCCAATTCCTTTAGTCTCATCCCTCCTGTCTACCCTCTTTCTCCCCATTCCTTCTTCCCTTCCTCCTCCTGTCCTCTTCCTTCCCTCCTCCTGCCCCATGTCTTCCTTACTTTCTCCTTCCCATTTTTTCCTTTCCCCATTTACTTCCCTCCTGCCCACCCGCTGGTTACCTAGTTAGGGGTAATGGGGATTGAAGAGGGAGGAGGGAGTCAATATTACACACCTTTTGTACACAGGCAATATCCCCCCCACCCCCACCCACCCTCCTTGGCAGAAACATACGAGCTTCACGCAATTTGGGCCCCACGCCTTATTATGACTAATTTAACACCAAGACAGCACCCAAACCCTGCAGAATCTATCAGTGTGTGTGCGTGAGAGAGAGAGAGAGAGAGAGAGAGAGAGAGAGAGAGAGAGAGAGAGAGAGAGAGAGAGAGAGAGAGAGAGAGAGAGAGAGAGAGAGAGAGAGAGAGAGTGTGTTTGAATGTGTCTGTGTTTGCGCTTGTTTTCGTATTTGAGTGTGTCTGTGGTTGTTTTTAGGTTTGCGTGTGCGTGCGTATGTGTGTGCGTGCGTGCAGAGATAAGAAAGTAAGCCTAACGAGTTCAGGTGTTGCCTGAGATGAAGGGAAGGAGGAGGAGGAGGAGGAGGAAAGCGAAAAAATCTGATCTTACCAATTCGTTCTTATTACCATTATTACATTCCCGCCTGAATCCAATATGGAGGAAGGAGTAAGAAGAGGAGGAGGAGAAGGAGGTGGAGAGAAGAGGTAAGGAGAGTGGGAGAGTTGAAGGGAAGAGGAAGAAGAGGAGGTGGAGGGAAGAGGGAAGAAGAGAAAGGGGGAAGGAAGAAGAGGAGGTGGAGGGAAGAGGGAAGAAGAGGAGGTGGAGGGAAGAGGTATGGAGAGTGAAGGAAATGAGGGAATGTGAGAGATAAATAGGAAATGAATAAAATTGGGGGAAGGTGGGAAGAAAGATATGGTGGACAGAAAATATAAGTGGAGTGGTAGAACGAAAGAATAAAGAATAAAGTAAAGGAAACTAGAGGAAGAAAGCAAGGAGAAGAGAAGAGATGCAGGAAGGAAGTGATAAAGAGAGAGAGAGGGTGGAGAGAAAGAAATGGGATGGGTCAGGAAGGAAGGAAGGAAGGAAGGGATGTGGAGTAGAAAAAGAAAATTGAAACGAGTTGTAAAGAAAACTATTTGTGTGAAGATATGAATGGAAGAAGTATATGAGAGGAGAAATGCGTGGGAAGAGAAGCTAAATGAGAGGAGAAAGAGAGAGGAGTAGGTGGGTCTAGATGTGGAGATATATGGACGAAAAAATATTAAAAACAAAGAACAACACCTATACCGAGAGAAAAAGTAAGTGGAAAGATGAACTACCTATATGAGAGAATAAATAGTGGGACGTGGAGAGAGAGGTAGTAAGTGGGAAGAAAAAAAATTGTTATATGATAGAAGAAAAAGAGAGGTGAGTGAATCGAGGTGTGGTGAGGTGAGGATGTACTGATGATGATGATGATGGAGAGCCTGGGTGGTTTGATGGTGTAGTGAAGATGTCTGGTATCTTCACTACGAGGGTATATAGAGAGGGAGGGATGGGAGGGTTGTGGAGGGGAGGTTAGGGGGGATGGGAGGGTTGTGGAGGGGAAGTTAGGGGGGAGGGGAGGGTTGTGGAGGGGAGGTTAGGGGTGGCAGAGATGTTCAGCGAAAACGTCATCATTTATTTACACCCCAATAGTCTGGATGATGAGGCGGGTCCAGATGGTGCTGGTGTGCTCATATTCTCTCTCTCTCTTTCTCTCTCTTCTCTCTCTCTCTCTCTCTCTTTCTTTCTCTTTCTCTCTCTCTTTTTCTCTCTTTTTCTCTCTCTTTTTCTCTCTCTCTTTTTCTCTCTCTCTTTCTCTCCCTCTCTTTCTCTCCCTCTCTTTCTCTCCCTCTCCCTCTCTCTCTCTCTCTCTCTGTTGCTGTTGTAAGATATTGTGGACCACTGCTTCCAATTTCCTCCAGACAGTGACAAAGATCACTTCGGTTATGGTGGCCTGCTTTATGGCACAGTTTGTAGGTAGTAGCATTAGCCTTCAAGTAGCAGACATCCTATCTAGCTTCAGGGAGCAGCAGATTTCTCCAATATGTGCCACCAAACTGACTCCCTCCGTACAGGAAATGTCGTGTGGTACATTTTGGAGGAATCCCCAGCCTCCAACTGATCCGATAATGGTACCAATTAGTATTATTACTCATTTCTATTTTTTTACATTATTAGAAAC